>CM041294.1:9140913-9343413 GCA_023052935.1 Piezodorus guildinii | reverse complement strand
TTAACAAATATTAGTCAATCCTTTTAACATAATAATACAATGTTGTTCAACTTAAAAATTATTCCTCATTTATTATTTCTCTTATATATTTTTTTTTGTTTCTAGTGATTGATTTAAATTAATTTTGTATTGAAGTTCTAAATGTTCTACAAGCACTTACAATTAATGGTTTATTGAAAATTGATGTTTTATGAATCGAAATTAGTAATGTTTATTTAGAGGCTTTGATTAATGAAGAAAGAGAGATTTTCATACTGTACCTATAAAGATTGATATGTGGGAGTCCTAAATTTAGCCTATCCAGGTTTTATTAGGATAGGGATCTTTAACGAGTACCTGACATCGCACAGGCTCGGGACCACTTTTTAACGTCCACTCCGAAGGACGGCATAACTAAGGATTTTTTACTCCCATTAAAAAATCCTAGGACTACCTGTGGGTGTGAACCCAGGACCTTTGGCATAAGAGGCTGTTATGCTAACCACCCAGCTACAGGTAACCTCTAAAAATTGATATAATAATGAACATTCGTACGGTTATTAAATTGAAAAACATCTTGAGATATCAAGACCGTTTTTTTTTAATGGGACGTTGAATTAATTTGTTTAATAGGAATAGACCTAACGATGGATGAAGTTAATAAATTATGGGCCGACTGAGATGTTGGAGCTATCATGATGAATCAGCTATCTTGATGAAGCCCTTATCATGACGATAAACCAAGCGAGCCTTTAACTAGAGGATCATTATCAATTCTATTGATAGTCTGCTCTGAAATAGCTTAATATTATGCGGCATCAATGGCTTACCACGGGCTTTTATTGTGGGAGTTAACTGATGTGAGTGTCAATTATGATAAACGCTTTATCTGATAATTGAAATTAACGAAATGAACCAGTTTACTGTATAAGACCGGAATAATACATTTTGTTGACGTATTCAGCTAATGTGACTAATACATATGGGTGAAGCTTAAGCCTTTATGTTAAAGCAGAAAAAGTTTTAAACGTAAAAATAGTAGAGAAGCGTTTTATTCATGAAGGAATAAGGATTTTAAAAAAAAAAATTAAATTATATCATAAATATACGATACTCTTAACGATTGGTAGTTTTTTACTAGTACATCGGGTACAGCAAAAAAATATTTAAAAATACGTATTTAATCAATATTTTTCTCTTTTATCACGATCGCATTCGGTTAAAAATAGATTAATAATAAAATTTTAGTACATACAATTATCTGTAAAATTAGATCATCAAATACGTACTTATAGTTTATAATAAAATTAGTACAGCTAATCATTTATATATGTGCCTTAATATTGATATTTTTTTTTCTCTTTATATCTATATTCACGCCTGTCAGAATGTGTCTGACAATCAGCAAACGTGCTGTAAAAATTGAGATCAGGCATGGTAGGCATAGAAGAAGGAAAATGCCCAGTAGCACCCCTTCCATGGCTTTATTTTATCCGAGGAGGTCCCTCATCCAGCCTCTCTTTAGCCTTCTTCTGACTGGCATTTCAGCTATGACATGTCGTTAATCAGTCTATTGTCGTGTCCGTTAAGTTTACTGTGAAAACGAGTATAGAGTGTTCGTATATGTTGGTCAACTGTTGGTTGTTGTAAGTCCGTATGTAGGGTTCTGTTGTTTACGTACCAAGGAGCTGTCGTTATCAGTCTTAAAATTTTGGATTGAAATGAGTTTTTGTATGAGAGTCTTTTGCTGAACCAAAAATCTGTGAAGCGTAAGTCCATATTGGCTTAAGAAGGTATGTATATGTATTCAGTTTCGGTCTAATTTTTAATTTTGAATATTTAGATAAAAGTGAGTATAGTACTTTCAGTCGGTGGTTAAGAGTCTTTTCATCTTGACATGTGGGCCCCAAGTTATCCTTCGATCGAGTGTCAGTCCTAGGTAATGTACAGAGTTGGTCTTAGGAATTTGGTTGTTGTCGATGAAAAATTGGTTGGCAATGGTGTTTTGTCGTAGTGTGAACTTACGTGTTTTGATTTGTCGTGATTTAAACGAATTTTCCATAGCTTGCACCAATTTTGTAGTATCATCAAGTGATTTTGTAGAGTCAGTGAGGTGAGAGGAGAACAGATCGCCGTTTGATGTAGAAATTGCAGTATCGTCCGCGTTAGTAGCAATCAATGTGATGGGGTGAGTTGGTATGTCATGTCTGTATACAATGTATAATAATATTTAAAACAATGGTTTGTTTTTAAATATGTTAAAAAAACAATCGTATGACAGGTGTGAATAGAAATATTACATATTGATTAAACATAATGGGTTCTAAGGGTTAAAAAAAAAAAAAAAAAGCTGCAAATTATTACACAATGGTTAATTATTTCCAAATAACAATATTAGGGTAAAACTGTTTATATGGCTGTTGATAGGCAATTAAGTAATATGAAAAGCAATAATTTAAAACATCATATCATATTTCAAAATGCGATATCTAAGCTAGTTTTAAACCGATTTCAATAATTATTTTTTTCATTAGGTCAAAACTTAATTCTCTATCAAATGGCACTAAATGCAAAAAATCTATACATAATTTTCTCTATTTTTAAAATGGATATAATTTTTGAGGTTATTTTTAAAATGGCGGCCGATTATCTAATTGAATAACTCAGTTATTTTTAAAGATATAGAAAAAAATTATCAGTGTTTTTAACTGAAAATCAGCGAAAAATTATATAAAAGTGAAAAAAAAAATAATGAAATTTTACACATAAATGCGCTCCTAACTCAGTTCTTTTTGACGATAGAGAAAAGTAGGTGTATGTATAGAGTTTTAAAATCAGTAAAGCGAGATACAAAAAAATAAAAATAAATTTTCGCCTAAATATAGGCTTGTAACAACATCGAAAATAGAATTAATAATGAAAAAAAAAGGAAGGGAACGAAAAAAAAAGATTAAAAAGCCATAATTTGGGAAGCACTGCAACTCTTTGAAAGTAAACTGGGATGAAGAAGTTTTAGCCAAGACATTGTTCTAACTTTTGTTTTGGCCTTTACAAGGCTTTACTCTTTTCTCTGATAATGGAGTACGTCAATAGTCAACTTGACGGAGCTAGCACTTTGGCCATAACGATTGGCATTGGAAACTGTCTCATCTATAATACGTACTTGTTGGAAACTTGTGTTTTCAAAGCCTCAGGCATACACGATACAAAAATAACAAAATAGACATGGAATCGAAAAAGGGATTTAAATCATGATTTGTTTTCCAACAATCCATGTGTGAAGTTGACTATTATATAATAACGAATGTATTAAAAAAAAATCTAGAACGAGCAACACACGACTTTCACTTACCTCTATTTTTAAAATCGAATGAAAGAACTTTCAAATACAGTTAGAGATAAAAATACGTGAAACTATTAAAGAATTAATTAAATTGAATTTATATAGAAACATGTGTTTTATTTAAAAAAATCTATTATATTATTATCTAAAACAGTAACTTAGTTTTATCGGATTTTTATTACTCTCTATTAACTTATAAAAGCTTGTGTATGAGATGATAATTTTTATTATTTTGATATTTTTTTTTTTACCACAAGTATCAGTGAAAGTGACCAATTCGTGACAGTGTAGTGAAACTGTGTGTCAGGCTTGTGATAACCGGTCGGTGGGAAATTAGAAGACTGTAGTTTATATATAATTTATAGTTGTAAGTTTTAGAATAAGTCTAGCAGATTATATAAATTTACGTAAGTAGTTTATTTGTTAGGAATAACTCATTTTATATGTATACTGTTTAGTAGTTAAGCTAGTAATTCAATAATTATTGTAACTATAGTGGTTAGTAATCCCTTTGTATTTGTACATTCTGTATTTAATAAATATTTGTAATTTATAAACTGGAGTAGTTCATTTCGCACACCCCGTAGCCCGTAACACTACTTTAACCAAAAATATTTTGGATAGGCGTAAATGATATTTTGTTTGTAGTGATTAGAAGTAATGCTGTATAAAAAATAAGACAAAAAAAAATTAATAACAAACACAGCCATCCAGGTCCACTTCATTATTTTTTTTTTATGGGGGAGGAGGCAGTCAAACATTGCCGGTCGTAGTAGATTTCGCAGAAGTTAGAAGTTGAATACATTTAGCAATCGTAATGAAAGGGTCTTCATGACACCCTAACCTCAAATTGGCCAGCCAGCGGTGACAGCTATTCCCTGGCAAAAACGGTTGACAGCTCCCCATGTTTTCTTTAGACGAGGGTAAACATTGGGCTATATATTGCCAGTCTGCCGATCGATACCTGTCCACAGCTCATGAGAGAACACTACGTACCACGGTGACTAGAAGTTACCGGGCAACGTACGATCACAGTTTCATTTCGTAGAAATAGTCTATAGACACCACTGAAATATATATATATATATATATATATATATATATATATATATATATATATATAGGGTTGTTTTACATGAAATTTCCGTTTATATAATTTCTGAAATACATAAACGATTTTGCAGGTCTCTGTTGTTTTCTTCCGAATGTTTACATATTTAAAGTAAACAGTTACTAATCCTCTACCTTTGTATTATAAACATTGGCTTCCTAATCAATTACCCACTTTTTAGTATACCTCCAAATATGAACATGGAAACATGTGATTTTCGAATAATATTTTTGTACGAGTTTAAACTCGGCCATTCAGCTGCTGAGGCCGCTAGAAATATTTGCAAGGCGTTTGGGGAAGGAAGTGTTATATATACAGGGATCATTCGCCGTTGGTTTGCTAAGTTTTCAGCTGGGGATACCGACTTGGAAAAATTGCCCCGAGGAAGACCTCCGTCCGTAATAGACAACGATGTCCTCAAACATACAGTAGAAGGAAACCCCTACCAAACAGTCAAAGGACTCTCAGCACAACTAAATGCAAGTGCATCTACCGTTTCCAGGCATTTAAAGTGTATTGGGAAAGTAAAAAAGCTCGATACATGGGCACCTCATGATCTCACTGAGCAGCAGCAAGACCCATGTTTCAAAACATACCGTGCAAAAATTGAAAGAACTGGGCTACAAAGTTCTTCCGCACCCACCATATTCTCCCGACTTGTCTCTAACAGATTACCACCTGTTCAGGAATTTAGACAACTTCGTCAAAGGAAAACTTTTTGAAAATGATGATCAAGTGAAAGTGCGTATATATATATATATTAAACGGCAACTTAGAGGATTAAAAAAAAAATAAAACTAAGTGGACTTAGTGCGAAATACTGACAGGGGTATGTCTCTCCATCTCCTCCAAATCATAAAATCCTTCATTCTTTCTACAATTCATTAATCACTTGCAAATGGAACTAACTTGCCTAAAACAGAACTATAATTCCAGTTTCAGAGGACTTCGTTTTCGTGCTAGACACACACACCAACCTTTTTTTTGGGACTTGGTATATTTTTCTCTTTTTTATAATTAATGGGTTTTTTTGCATTCGTTGTTAAAAAAAACCCTAACATATAAGAAAATAAAGAAATTACAAGCGAATATATTCTATCCGCTCTTTACTAATCCTATAACTCTACTATTCATGTTTTTCTTCATCTCCAAAAATAACAGATTTATGTGTTTATTCATGCGTAAAATTTCAATTTTTACTTTTCTTTTTATAGGCTATTATTTATAATTAACTAATATGAAAAGCAATAAACAATTCAAAGTTAAATGGCATATCACCACAGCTAAATTCAAAACGTTATATCTCTGCTAGTTCTGAACCGACTTCAATTATTCTTTATTAATTTTGTAAGAAAAATGGTATTTATTTATTTATTAATTAATTAATTACGAGAAACATTGCAGATTATTTTTCGCTGTTTGGGTTCCCTCATATTGAAACGCAAGCTCTTAAATTTTGAGCAAGGAGGATAATTTTTGCTTTATATAACAAAATCAAGATTAATACTCATTATTTTTTACTACATTGGAAAAAAGAAAGACTGTTAATTTATCTATATTAATATACTAATTTTTTTTTCTCTCTCTTTTTTTTTTTTTATAGATGTATCATTATTTTGAAAACAAGTGTATTTTATTATTATTTTATCTCTACTATATTGAAAAAAAAACGGTTAATTTATCATTATTAATATATTTATTTATTCAATTTTTTTATTGTATTATTATTTTAATAACCATATGTATTTTATTTTATTTTTATTTTTGTTTTTATTTCTTATTTATTATTATTATTATTATTTTTTTTTTAACAGATGTATTATTATTTCAAAAAATATGTATCTTTTTTATAATTTTTATTTTATCTCAACTATATTGGAAGAAAAAACAAAAACCAAAAAAAAACTTGATTTATCTTTATTAAAATATGTATATAACTTAAAAAAATGTATTGTGAATAGCCAAGGCAGGCTCTATTTGTAAGGGAAATACCCCAAAGACAAATAAAATATATTCTTTCTATTCTATTAATTTTTTACCAATCTAGATTAAAATATTGAAGTTGACAACCTATTACTATCTTTAACATATGGAAGATGGAAACTTGGAAGATATAAAAGGGAGGTTGGTTGGGAATAATTACTAAATACCTTACTAAATTTTACTGGTTTAACAGACACCAAATCGTCCTCAATAACTAATTACCCTTACTCTCTGGAATCGAGGACTGATTAACCTCCGCGATGAGCTATTACTAAGGCCTGGGTGGCAGGTAGTGCTGAGGCTTGAAGCCTACTCCATATGGATGCCCAGGTATATTGTCTACCTCTGTCCATAGTAATGGTCCGTCATCCGTTCGCTACCTAGAGCGAGTGCCTCTACAGGCAATTAGCTAAGTCAAGGTAAAGTTAGCTAGTTCTATTCGATTTAATGAGGGGTAACTAAGAGATATTAGGTCTTGGTTTATTAACAACCGATGGTCTCATCCAACGGGTCCACTGGAGGGAGGAGGAGGGGAGAAAGATTTAACAAAAATACCTCGATAATTAAACAATATAAACTGTATTGAGGAGGTGGTCTAGGATTTTTTAATGGGAGTAAAAAATCCTTAGTTACGCCGTCCTTCGGAGGAACGTTAAAAGGTGTCCAGAGCCTGTGCGATGTCAGGTACTCGTTAAAGATCCCTATCCTAATAAAACCTGGATAGGCAAAATTTAGGACTCCCACTGTAGCATCGTCCGATTAGCCATAGCAACGAAAAGGGACGTTAAATAAATAAACAAACAATATCAATCTTTATAGGTACAGTATGAAAATCTCTCTTCTTTCATTAATCAAAGCCTCTAAATAAACATTACTAATTTCGAAACATAAAACATAATTTTCAATAAACCATTAATTGTAAGTGCTTGTAGAACATTTAGAACTTCAATACAAAAAATTTAACAAACATACGAAAAAAAAACATATAAGAAATAAACTCGTATTGAGGATTATAGATCTGACTTCGTCGAAGCTATAGTACATATAAGTGGTAATAATCAGGAACAGTACATGTTTGAATATTTATTGAAATTTTGGCAAATTTCAGGCTCAAGCATTGTGAGCCATCATCAGGGCTACAAACACAGGACAAAAGAGATACATATTAATATGATAATGAAAATTTTCTTTTGAATTTAGTCACAATGGAAAACATTTGAAATAAAACAGAAAATATACAACATACTTAAACATTAAAGATACAAATAATGATAATATGATACACAATCTGATGATAATAAGCATAAAAACAAAACTTTAGACTTTAATATAGAAGTAAAAAATATATACATAAACGTACCATTACTGAGCCATGTCCAAGCATAAACTGAGGAAAATCATAAACATAGGTAGTACAGGGAGGGGTTCATGTAAAAAACTCTAAAGGTTTTCCCTCTGAATATAAATACTACAGCTTATCTTTGTTTTTAAAAAGTTTTACAAAATTATACAATGGAAAAACAAAACAATATACTCGTATGTACAATAAGGCTCAACATTAATAAATTTAATAAAGATATAATTTAAGGAGACGGAAGATGTTGGCATACGAGGGAGAGATTCCGTCTCCTTAAATTATATCTTTATTGAACAAATTGCTTGTGTAATTTATATTTTATTTACTCTATATTCATCTTTTCGTTTATAACACCTCTGGTTTTTGTTTTTTATTTTTTTTATTATATACGTCATGGTTCTTTTACCTACCTCAGATTTAGTGTTTATAATTTTCTGTTAATAGTCAATGTATACTTTTGTAAAACTTTTTAAAAATAAATATAAGCTGTAGTATTTACATTTAGAGGGGAAAACCTTCAGTGTTTTTACACGAACCCCTCCCCACACTAACTATGTTTATGGTTTTCCACAGTTTATGCTTGGAAATGGCTCAGTAATCGTACGTTTATTTATATATATATATATATATATATATATATATATATATATATATATATTTTTTTTTTTTTTAATTTCTATATTAAAGTCTAAAGTATTGTTTTTTATGCTTATTATCATCAGATTGTGTATCATATTATCATTATTTGTATCTATAATGTTTAAGTATGTTGGTATATTTTCTGTTTTATTTCAAATGTTTTTGTTTCTGTTTTATTGTCACTGCATTCAAAAGAAAATTTTCATTTTCATATTAATATGTATCTCTTTTGTTCTGATGTTTGTAGCCTGATGATGGCTCACAAAGCTTGAGCCAAAAGTTGGCAAAATTAAAAAATTTCAAAAAATGACTGATTCCTGATTATTCCACCTATCATATATAAACTGAAAAAATAAAACCCGAAAGTGCCCCTAAAATGAAACTACGCATGACGACATGACTTCACCCATTGTAAGATTTAGACATTAGACCCCGTGAGTTCTGCGCAAGCGCTAGTTTCATTAACCACATGTTCTCTCGTCTCTCTAAAACTTCATTATTTCTTAGTGTTATAGTTATCTTTCAAGTAATGAACTTAGTGTAATCAAATTATTTCATCTTTTTTCTCATTTGAACCTACAATCTGTGAGTAATCACTTGATTATTAAGTTGTATTAAACAGCATAATAATAGTGTGTGAGAGTATTAGGCGGACGGGTACCTGGACATATTGGGTTGCTCTCCCCACTCCCACGGGCAGTGTGCCTCCAGTGGCCCATGAGGGAGGACACTCTACGTCTGTCAGTTTTCTTCGCGCCTACGTAATTAGTTACGTCTTCTGGACAGTTTTATTTTTATTTTATTATATTTTTTTTTTCTCTTCTCCGCCTTTTCACACACTATATTATTTCATCCCTCGTAGCCAATATGAAATGAGATATTTTCATATGGTGGTGTCTAGTAAAACGAATAACAATAAACGAAGTAGGAGCTTAGGGACTACTCCTACTAATTCTCCCCCAAAACATAAATCTCGAAGATCACAACGCAAGGGTAATAATACTGTAACACCCGGCAGCTCAGTAGAAAACATGGAGCCCCGACCTGGCACCTCTTCCCAGGTTACGACAGAAGAATCTCCTTTCTTCACCCCCAACCCGTATCAGGCGCTATCTAACACCCCTGAAGACAACATGGAGGCAACACCAGCTCCCAGGGAGCCTAAACCGCCTCCAATATTCATAAAAAACATAAAAACATTTCAATTATTTTGTCAACAATTAAATAATGTTGCGGGTCCTGGAACATATATTTGCATCAGCCGTACAAATGACACAAAATTACTGCCAGACAATCCTGAGGCATACAGAAAAATTGTTAAATATTTGTGCGAAACGAAAGCTGACTTTCACACATATCAGCTCCAACAAGATAGAGCACTTAGGGTAGTGATAAGGCACCTGCACCCTTCGACGCCTACAGATGCAATCAAAGACGAACTCACCTCCATGGGATTCAAATTCGACAAATCGTAAATGTCACAAAAGAAAATAGAGAGCAGACCGGTCAAAGAAACAAAATACCACTACCTCTCTTTTTTGTTGATCTTGAAAGATCCCCCGGGGTTGAAAACATTTATTCTGTCAACCGCCTCTACTACACAAGAGTTGTAGTAGAAAAACCGTATATCAAGAAAGACATAGTTCAGTGTCATAACTGCCAAGCTTATGGACATACGAAGCGGTACTGCCACCATTTATCACGCTGCGTCAGATGTGGAGGACAGCATAAGACGGAGGAATGCACTAAAACCAGACAAACTCCTGCAGTTTGCGCACTCTGTCACCAAGGACATCCAGCCAACTACAAGGGGTGTCAGACCTACAAGATCTTAAAGTCAAGACTGCAGGTAACACCTCATCAAGACGTAACCCCTAGACCGCTAAGGAAACCCTCCAGAACCGTCAACCCAGGGGTCTCATATGCCCAAATGCTGGAAGAAGCTGAGACACAACAATCTCTCGCCCAACCGCAGGCTCAACCTCAACCCCAACCCCAAGATTCCTACCCTCAATACCAACATCTACATAACCCTTCCACACAACCTAGGACCAATACCCAAAAGTCTAGCCCACACCGAATTTCCTATATTCCTCCTCCTACCACCTCTACTGATTTAACTGCCACCATGAATACATTCCTGACTGAGCTCAAATCCCTTATTACCCCTCTCATCTCCTTGTTAACAAACTTAGTATCCAACCTAATCCAAGTTCCCAGAAATCCATAAATGACACAAAAAAAGTCCTTTTCCATTCTCCTTTGGAATGCGAATGGAGTTCGAAATCACGTTAACGAACTAACTACATTACTACACGACAAACATATTGACATAGCCCTTATAACTGAAACACGACTGACCAACAAACGATTATTCAACATCCCTGACTACCGAATATACAGAACAGACCATCCCGATGGAACAGCTCATGCCGGCACTGCGGTCATCATCCATAGCTCCCTCTCCCACCACTCATTTCCCCTGCCAGTTCACGATTTTCTTCAAACCACTGCTATAAAAATACAAACCAGTCATTTTCCTTTAACAGTGGTAGCAGCATACTCCCCACCTAAAAAACCGATTTCCGCAATCCAATTTAATTCCTTCCTAAATTCTCTGGACCATCATTTCCTTATAGGTGCAGACTTAAATGCAAAACACCAGCAGTGGGGGGCTAGAACTACGAATTCTCGCGGGCGAACACTGCAGTCTGCACTCTGTTCCACCCATAGTAACATCCTCTCTCCCGACTCTCCCACCTATTGGCCCACTGATCCTAGCCGTAATCCCGACCTACTAGATATCTTCATCCACAAAGGCCTAGGACCGCTAAATCATTCTGTCTCCCGGCTCGATGACCTATCCTCAGATCACAGCCCTCTTATCCTAACTCTTTCATTATCACCTATACTAAAACTCCCTCCACCGTCATTCCTAAGAGGCCCAATTAACTGGACCCTCTTCCGTGAAATCATAACCGATGCAATAGACCTCAGAGTATCCCTCAAAACTTCTCAAGAACTAGACGATGCTGTTAATTCCTTCACCACCCTGATCCAACAAGCAGCCTGGAATGCATCTTCACCTTCCCCTTCCCCTCTTCACTACAAGAAGAATCCTATACCCCAAGACCTCCAAGATCTAATCCACACTAAGAGATGTTCCAGAATCCTCTGGCAAAGAACCAGGCACCCAGACGATCGGAAATCCTACAACTATTATACCAAATTAGTTAAACAGAAATTAGACTCCTTTAGATCCAACTCCTACAATTCCTACCTCTCCTCATTATCCGTAACCGACAATTCTCTCTGGAGAATAACCAAAAAGGTACTTAAACATCATACCATCACACATCCTCTCCGACGAGCTGATGGTTCCTGGGCTTCGTCAGAGGAGACTAGAGCAGAAGAATTTGCCCAGTACCTCTCTATCATATTCACCCCCCATCCCAACCACAATTCCACTCATACTGATGGCGTAGAAGAATTCCTCTCTTCACCAATACCTCTTTCTCTACCTCCTAAAGCTGTTAACCCCTCTGAGGTCAAATTCCTTATAAATAAACTAAAACCTCGTAAATCTCCTGGCCATGACCTCCTCAGCTCCAAGATCCTTCGACAACTGCCTCAAAAAGCAATTATATTCCTTACTTACCTGTATAATTGTATCCTCCGCACAGCCCACTTTCCTCTGTTATGGAAACACTCCATTATTATCCTCTTTCTTAAACCTGGTAAACCTCCCAACAACGCCTCATCCTACAGACCAATCAGCCTCCTCCCTATCCTTTCAAAAATTTTTGAAAAAATCCTACTTAAACGTATCCTACATTTAATTGAAATTCCTTCCCACCAGTTCGGATTCCGCTCTGGGCACTCCACTGTACAGCAAGGTCTAAGAGTGGTTGACCATTTATCCTCTGCACTTGAAAACAAGCAGTACTGCACTGGTGCCTTTCTGGACATTGCTCAGGCATTCGACCGGGTCTGGCACGATGGCTTGATTTTTAAACTAAAATTCGTATTACCCCAACCCCTATATCTAATCCTAAGATCCTATCTCTCTAACCGTTCCTTCAGAGTCCGCTATGGTTCAGAGTTATCCACTTGTTACCCAATCGAGGCCGGCGTACCTCAAGGAAGCGTCCTAGGTCCTATCCTCTATATCTTGTTTACAGCTGATATACCTTTAGATCCTGATACCTTCCTAGCATCTTTTGCCGATGATACTGTCATTCTATCAACCCATTCAGACCCAGAACTGGCATCTTTCCATCTCCAAAGACACCTCTCCTTGATTGAACATTGGTGCGACAATTGGCGCATCAAAGTCAATCAATCCAAAAGTAAGCACGTCACCTTCACCCTCCGACGTAAATCCTGTCCACAAGTTCATTTCAACTCTATACCACTTCCCTGTTCCGACACAGTCCGGTATTTGGGTTTCCTACTAGACAAAAGACTGACCTGGAACCCACATACTCGACTTAAAAGACAAGAGCTCAACAGAAGATACGGACAGTTATATAGATTATTGAACAGAACATCACAACTTTCCGTTGGAAACAAACTATTAATTTACAAGACAATTCTCAAACCTATGTGGACCTACGGAATTGAACTATGGGGTACTACTAAATTTTCGAACATCAAACGTATCCAATCCTTTCAGTCCAAAGTCCTTAGAACAATAGTCAATGCTCCCTATTATGTTACAAACAAGACCTTACATCATGACCTCAAGATCCCTTATGTCCTTGATCTCATCCCATCCAAATTCTCAACTTTCCACCAGAAACTTGCTCACCTTCCTAATCCCCTGGCACAATCCCTATCTAGTACCAACCATCCTTACAACCCTCCTCGTAGGTTGAGGCGGCAATGGCCGAGAGATCTCTTATAAATGTGCAACTGGAGTGCTGGCAATGGCCAACTTCTCCACTCATGCCTGAGAGTGTGTGGCTCTAGCGCCCTCACTCAGTCTCCACTGACTAGATTGGTGAAGCGGCTGACTGAGAGGCGCTGGGATCTCCTGACATTGTGCCAGAGGTTCGATTCGGAGTTCCCAGGGGCAGTATGTAAATATTGTATATAGGTATGAATGTGGCCAAGATTGTAATTATTTTTTTTTTTCATTTATTTTATTTTATTTATTTATTTATTTTTTTCTTCTTTTGTTATTGAGGCATTTTACTTTTTAATTGTTTTACTTTGTACATATGGTATGAATGACTTCTTTTATCTCTAATACTTATTGCCCAAGATAGTGGCAGATTGTATTACTTCTCAATATAGCAATATTACTAAAAAAAAAAAAAAGACCCACCGTAACCATCGCATGCTGTACGTACTACGGTGCAGTGCTACAACCCAAGTCATAAAAGCGTTCTTCAGAGTCACATTAAAGACTACGATCCCATCACTCAACACATGATCTGCGCTTATCTGAATCACAATGGCTAGCAATAGGACCTCTGAGGACCATGAACAAAAACGGTAAATCAATTGTTCAATTGACAACTCTGTCATCCGATTTCACGAAGACTTTAAATTTATATAAGTTCCCTACCATCGTACTACCCTTTCCCAAGCAAGATTCCGACGTCCAACATACTTCTTAGATGGGTTTTTTTTTTTTTCGAATCCTCCGTCTAATCCCGTTAAATAGCACGCAATACACGACAAAAATGAGAGTGAGTGAAAAAGGACCCCCGTAAATGGAGGGGACAAGTCAATAAAAATTGTTGGGAGGGAGGGTCATATTGCGGAAAATATATGTTATTTTGATCACTCTATTGTCTTTTTACTTTCATTTACTATATATAGTAAGGGAAAAATATTGCGATCGTGAAAATTTTCGAATTCCAGTTTTCAACGGAAATACTTATTTTAGGGTCCCCTCAGTCCAAATAACCTAGTCCCGCAAAAAGGTCTTTGTGTGTGTGTGTGTGTGTTTGTGGGTGTGTGTGTGTGTGGTAACTCCCGGGCGGAAACGGTTAGTCGTATGAAACTGAAATTTCGTATTTAAGACAAATTATGCTCGAGACGTTACGAGCTTACCAAAAGTGTCACTTTATATCATGCATTCTGCACATTTTTTCGATTTTCTCGAAAACGGTTGCGACGATTTTGATTAAACTCGCTAACGGTGTAAAATTTAATAGGCTTTAACGTCATGTAGGTTTCATTCGGATTAAAATGGTTCGACAGGGCTTAAATGCCGATATTTTAAATTGTCTTCCCCTAAAGTACCATTCATTTTTTAGATTCTATAAAAATAACCATAATATGTTGTTAGCATGGATAATTAACAACTAAATATGTAAGTTGTACGAATTTGAATAACAACAATAGGAGAAAACTGAAAACATATTTTTTTAATGCAGTTTTTTGTTTTTGGACATAAGAACAGAAATATAAATGTATGATATACCGTTTGAAAGCTAAAGATTTTAGAAAAAGTATTATCTTATACACAAGCTTTTAATAGTTAATAGAGAGTGATGAAATGAAGATAAAACTAACTGATTATTTTAGATAATAATACTTATTTTAGATATTAATAATTATTTTAGATTTTTTAATAAAACACATGTTTCTATATAAATTCAATTTAATTAATTCTTTAATAGTTTCACGTATTTTTATCTCTAACTTAACTGTATTTGAAAATTCTTTCATTGATTTTGAAAACATACGTAAGTGGAAGTCGCGTTTTGCCTGCACCAGATTTTTTATTTGAAATTTAAATACGTGCTGGGAAATGAAAATTTGAAAATGCTATTTTTGATATTCGTTGCTTAAAGACGGTGACGAAGATGGATCCGAAGACCCTCCGGCATCCTTGAGAGGGTTCACTTAGTTACACAGCCATTTCCCCTTACAGTAACCGCATTACCATCTCCTATTTCCCCCAAATATGTAGCCAATACGTCATGAGTTGCTCACAATCGTTAAATTCTCGGGTACATGTTTGTAATTACAACAACCAATAATAATAATTCAACAATTACCAGATGTTTAGCGATGGATTCAGATTTCATGCGATGCAATGCACATTTCAAACATTCTCAACACAAGCTTCGAAAATCATCAGATGTAATTCTATTCTGCAGCACTTTTCTTCAAATGTTAAAATAAATTAATGTTATTCCTAAATCGTTTGTTTAGGCACAAAAACATTACAAAATGATGACTGAAATGTATCCCTGGTATAGTTTTTGAGCAACCTCATCTCGTCCACTACAGAAGTTAGTAGTTCTACTCACTCGTAACTAACTTCAATGTTTCAAATATCGATATTATGGACCATAAGCGTAACATATCTCGATATTATGGACCATAAGTATATCAAATATAGAAATTATGTAATATAGGAATAACAAATATCGATATAATCTCACATGACCATAGCAAATATCGAAATTATCTAATATTTGCATAACAAATATCAATATTATCTAACATAAATGTATCAAATATCGTTATTATCTAACATAAATGTATAAAAAATTGTATCATATAACATAAATGTAACAAATATCGTTATTATCTAACATAAATGAAACAAATATCGATATTATATGACATAAGTGCATCAAATATCGTTAATTCTAACATAAAAGAAGTTATATCGATAATATCAACCAAAAATGTAAAAAAAAAAAAATCGTTAATATCAAACATAAATATACCAAATATCAATATTATCTAATATAAGGATAACAAATATCAATATTATCTGATATAAATGGAAGAAATATCGATATCATATAACATAAATGTAACAAATATCGATATAATCTCACATAAATATAACAACTATCGATATTATCTAACATAAATGTATCAAATATCGTTATTATCAAACATAAATGAAACAAATATCAATATCATATGACATAAGTGCATCAAATATCGTTAATTCTAATATAAAAGAAAGTTATAGCGATATCAACCAAAAATGTAAAAAAAAATCGTTACTATGAAACATAAATATACCAAATATCAATATTATCTAATATAAGGATAACAAATATCAATATTATCTGATATAAATGGAAGAAATATCGATATCATATAACATAAATGTAACAAATATCGATATAATCTCACATAAATATAACAACTATCGATATTATCTAATATAAGAATAACAAATAGCGATATTTTCTAAATGGAACAAATATCGATATTATATGACATCAATGTAACAAATAACGATATCATATAACATAAATGTAACAAATATCGATATTATATGACATCAATGTAACAAATAACGATATCATATAACATAAATGTAACAAATATCGATATCATATGACATCAATGCAACAAATAACGATATCATATAACATAAATGTAACAAATATCGATATTATCTCACATTAATATAACAAATATCAATATTATCTAATACAAGGATAACAAATATGGATATTATCTAATACAACGAAACAATTATCGATATTACCTAACATGAATAAAGCAAAAATATATATAATCTGTGTTGAATGCAACTCATATCGAAATTAACCAACTTTTATTTTTCTAAAATCGATATTATAAAACATAAGTACAACATATCTCGATATTATCGACAATAAGGATGAAAAATAGCGATATTATCTAACCGGTAAAGCCCTAATGTCAAGAAAAAAAATCAGACAACCCCAAATCGTGTTCTAACCAGTACCAGTAGGAAATAGGTATAAAATACACCTCAACTCTTCACTGATATCCTTCCACATAGCATAAACAAATAATTTTCTGGAGGATGCCCCAAATGAAAACGAGCATGTCATGACAGAATTGTTTTGGATTTTATTGTTTGATTTCTTAAGCTCTATGAAGAAAAGAAAACGCTTTCGAAGAGGAAATGAAGGGACTTGGTCGGGGTGGTGTAGAGGAGCTAGTTGTTCAACTCCTTTAATTTACCTTGTCACCGAGGCGTAATTAATAACCCTTTGAAAGCGACAGGGCTGCTTAGGCCTGCAGTTGGCATTAAAGCAGCCCATATGCTTATATCTACCTTCCATCTAGTTCGAACATAACTCCGGATTAATTTTAATATCACCTCAGTGATTAAACATAGATACTGTTGCATATGCTGCATGCACTGCGCAGAATAAAATTCTGTTAGATAATTTGAGCTACTAGCAATTGATCAGGTCGATTATTTATTATTATTATTTTTATGTTCTTCCTCTCAGATAACTGGAACATCATCTACTTCCCGAACAAAAGTCAAGGGAAAGTAGAATTTTTACTTGTTTGTTTATTTATTTAACGCCCCTTTATGCTACTATGGCTAATCGGACGATGCTACAGTGGGAGTCCTACATTTTGCCTACCCAGGTTTTATTAGGATAAGGATCTTTAACGAGTACCTGACATCGCACAGGCTCGGGACCACCTTTTAACGTCCCCTCCGAAGGACGGCATAACTCAGGATTCTTTACTCCCATTAAAAAATCCTAGGACCACCTGCGGGTTTGAAGCCGTGACCTATGGCATAGGAGGCTGTTATGCTAGCCACCCAGCTACAAGTGATCCCTGAATTTTTACTTATTTAAAACTTTTCTGACAATTCCGCAGGTATTCAGCAGAACGGCTTTCTGCGCTAATTTTAGATTCTTCAGGTCTAGGCCAAGCTCTTCTCTGCCCACTCTGGTGCTTTTTAGGATTAGGCCATTCCAAGAGAGAACAATTGGAGTTGTCGTTACTTTTTCTAGGTAGTAAAGTGATTTTAGTTCAAGAGCGAGTTCTTGGAATTTCCGGATTTTTCAGCTCTAACATAACAACTGCATAACAGATTACAATCACTTGGAACAGCAATATCGATTATTCTGGCCATTTTGTTGGTTTTATCTAACACCAAAATATCCGGACGATTATTCAGCACTCTGTGGTCGGTGATAATTTGCTTATCCCAATAAACTTTTACATCTTTATTTTCCATTAGTTTCTCAGGGGTATAGCGATAATAGGGTATCTATTCATCACCTTACAATCCCAGAGCTCTGCATTATTATTTATTATCTTTTATTGCAAATTTTCTTGATTTTACCAGAATATTTACCTACCCGGACCAAAGTCAAGGGCTAGGCAAAAAATACTACACTATATTTAAGAATTTTCTGCTGATACTGGCTGTACCGAGGAGAACTGCTTTCTGTCCTTCTTCCAGAACCTTTTCGGGCAGTTTTATGTTTTTAGTTGCTAAAATGGTGTCATCTGGAATGAGACCGTTGCATGAGATAATTATCGGACATATCTTGATTTGTTCCAGCTTATAGACTTGACGTAGTTCCTGGCACAAATCTTGATATTTTGGTATTTTCTCAGCAATAGTTTTGTCGATATTGTCATCATTCGGGACAGCAATATCGATGACAGCCGCATTTTTCATTTTGATCCATAACCACTATGTCCGGCTTGTTGTTTAATATCATGTGATCGGTAATAATAGAACGATCCCAGTATATTGTCCTTTTTTCTCCTGAGAGTACCTATTCTGAGAGTTCATATCGGTAATAAGGAACCTCGCCTGCTATCATTTGGTATGATAATGCCAGCGATTGGTGAATAAATTTTGCCAAATTAATATGCCTCATAAGGAATCCACTCCCTGCCAATGCCTGACACCCAGACGATACATGTTGGATAGACTCTATAGCCGTTTTACAAAGACGACAGACATCGTTCACTTATATTCTCTCCACAAATGTATTTCCTATACGCATTGGTTGAAATTACTTGATCTTGTATGGTCAAATTATTATTATTAATTAGAACAAACGTAATGACATAATAATGGAAACAAATACCCATTTCAGCCGAGAAATGACACTTAGTTAAACATTTTCACGTTTAATTACACGTTACTATTCGTAACCCACATATTTGCCAGCTAATATTTCATTTTGAATTTATTTATATACCCTTATGATAAGAGTTACTGTAATATATTCAACTTAGTTTTCATTCGATTAGTTACCAATTTAACTATTCCCTATGTAATACATTTTATTTAATGCCAGATCTTAATTTCATTTGATCAAATTTACAATAATAGAACTATTGGGTAAAGTCAACAACCTGAATAACCTGCATCTTGGTTTCAAAAATAAGTGAAGTTATGTTCATAATACGAAATGTTTTTTAGCCTATTGAAATAATTTAAAAAAAACAAAAAAAAAAAAAAAAACGAATAACTACTGAATATATTTCCATACTAATCTACACACGAAACACGATAGTAGCTTGCTTTCATTTATTATCTTTTAAATGAGTACTTATAATTTTTCAGGAAATTTATAGTATTTAGGTCATTCAAAAAAGAATTTTGAAAAATGTTTTTAAAAATACCTTTTTCTAACCAGTTAATGGACCAATTTTCCCAAACTAAGCCTAATGGCCTAAACACCCAGGAAAAATAATCAGTAATAATGTGTTAGGTATATAATAATAATAATACCTAACGCATTATTAAGTCTATAATTACATTGGTGGTAATCTTGTTTCTTTTAGCCCTGATGAAGGCCTACATTGTAGGCCGAAACGTCGGCACATAATTAAATAGCACTTGTTTTAAATGTGTGTTTCTAATTTATGACCGCACCCTAACCATCTTCCTCATCTAATTTCTCAACGGTCAACAAAAACTCCATCAATTTAAATTAAATATCTATATATATATATATATATATATATATATATATATATATATATATATTATAATATATTTTCCAAAGAATATACATTTATAAGACTGCTGGCAAAGCTAAATGAGGCCTGAGAGACCGGTTCATTTAGAGAAATATAAGCAACATGGCAAGTCTTCATGAAACTGTTGATAAATATTAATATATTCAGATCTCTCATGATAAGCAAATTAATAGGCGCTCGGACATTATGTAGAAAAAGGCATTGCCAAATTAAACGAAATTTTCCAGGAACACTCTCTCTCCCTCCATCCTCCCCGTGCGGGTTCATAATGAATACGAATTGCCGCTGAGGTGAGGGATGCTCTACACCAATCAGGACATACGAGCATTCCACTCGTCCAAACGCCCCAACTCAACCCTACATGGTACTACCCTACATGGCCATCACACCGGGCGATAACTCTTTATTACTTTTTCAAAGCTCCCAAGCGGTGATTTTTCAAAAGCTATTCCAGAGAGAAAGTTTTCAGACAATTAATCTTCTCTACCTTATATACGGGTTTCCCCTTTCGGATTCGGAAGCCATCTAGTTCTTCTGTCTTATTTCTGTTAAGTTAGAACGTTTTACTCTGGGAATAAATTTATATTTTTTCAGAGAAGAAAAAAAATTAGGTACATAATTCACTGTGTTTATACAAAAGGGCTTAAGTCATCATTTTTATGAAAATGAGGTTTCTATGAAAATCTTACTGTAAACTTCACATTCCATTTTGCTTTTTTTCCCTCAACAATCCACATTAATGAATTAATAACTTAAGAATCAATAATTGCATTTTTAAAAATCCCTTGGAATCATGTGATGATGACTATGTTTCTCATAATAATAAAATAATAATAGGCTTACCGAACCCGAAGGTTCGATGCCATACCACCAAACTTCGCCTGCACAGACTCGTCCAATGTTTCACCGGTCAAGCCCAAGTCCCGAGATCAGCCTTAATGCAATCCTCCCATCGACGCTTCGGCCTACCTTTCGGACGCCTACCAGTCGGTTCAGCGAATACCAACTTTCTCGGAATCCGTTCCTCACTAAGCCCAACAACTTTACGCGCCCATTTGAGTCTCCGCGATCGCTATCAACTCAATTATATTCACTGGTACAATCCGCAATTCCGCGTTGTGCAACCTTCTAAACTCCCCAGTGGCCTTATTTCTCTTCGGACAATATTTTACGCAGTACTTATTCTCGAAAACCTTAAGCCGTTGTTCATCCTTTAAAGTAAGTGGCCACGTTTCACATCCGTAAGGAACCGTTAAGAATAATAGTTTTATAAATTCTAACCTTTAAGTTTTCAGATAGAAGCCGCGAACTAAGTAATTTAACTGAATAATAACACGCATTTCCCACCTTTAACCGGGACTTTATTTCTTCCTGGATTTCATTTTTTCTTGTTATCATAGAACCTAAATACTTGAATTTCTCTACGTGTTCAAAAGTATGACCTGAAATATTAATATCATCAAGATCTCCACCATTTCTGCAACTAATCATATATTTCGTCTTATCGGTATTTAGAGACGAAATATATGATTAGTTGCCTATGTTTCTCATAGCAGTAGAAATATATATATTAATTTCTCAGTCATTTTTTTCTAAAAGTTTCCTAAAAAAAGTTCGATTAAAATTCTAAACTTCATATATTATTAAGACGAGTCTAGAATAACATAATGCCATCCCGGTGAGGACATCCAAACAAAGCGGGCTGGTCCACGAGATAACTACCATTAACAATAATTAAACTAATTATTATATTCTTTCGGTACAATATACTATAAGCCAGGGCGTCGACAAAAATATATTAATGGTTCATAAAATTGTGGTAAGCGTAAGCAAATTTGTAAATAAAACGAATGGGAAATAAAGAATAATAAGGTATAAGATTTCAAAGGCAGATTAACTATGAGTTTAAATGAACATAGATGTCTCGTACATATATATTTTAATAATGATTTCCCTAAAATCTAAACCAATGAAATAAAAAAAAATGACTAATTTAGTCATAACTTAGTCAGGACAATTTGTCCTGTTAGAGTACAAATCCATGAATCTAATGAGCTGGAAGAGTGAGTCTCATTCCCACACATAACTAAGTCTTCAACAAAACAAGAATATTTAAACAATTTTCAGTAATCCCTGTTATCTATTACAAAAAACACTTAAAAATTGCAATCTTGACATATAGTCAATGATCTATTATGTCTCAAAAAATACCATCCATCCGAAATGATCTTCTATAAAATATAATAACTTATTCAGGGTTTTTCTTTCCTTGTGACTAAGAAGTAACATGCACCTAATAAATTATTTTCTTTAAAAAATATAAACATCCATTAAAAAATATTTAATTATTCAAGATCCTTACATAATTAGCTTCGGGAGACATCTAATGTATTTATTTTAAATATTTAGAGCTTTCTTTTAAATTTGTATCCGATAAGTCCCAGAAATTAAAACGTAATGTAGATTTTAAATTAAATTATTAATTCATTTTTATTTTCTTGTACTCTAATTTTCTACTATTTTCGCTCGGTGAATTAAACTCCATTTAAAAGAATTCTAGAAACAAAAAAGGAAAAATCAATGAAAGCAAATTAACAAATCATTTTTTCAGGAAAAATGTTTTCAATATAAATGTGATTAAGAGTAAAAAATAACATTTTTTTTTTTAAATTAAACCTTATTCCTCTGATAGTATAAAAAAAACGTATTGTTTTTAATATAAACTTTGTGCCTATTAACTAAGATCCCAGTATAAATTGTAGGGGTGGTGATTATTATAACGTAAATAAATATTAAAAATAAATTAATATATCTATCCTATAAATGCTTATATATTATTTATGAACACCAATAAGGACAAATAGCAGTGTGCTATGAAATAAAATGATGGGTGATATATGAAATAGCAAGTATATAATAAAAAAAATAAGGTAATTAATGTTAGTTAGCTTTAAAATAATTATGACAAATTGCTGAAGTTAATTTTTCAAAGACCAACATTTAAATAATGTAATTTTATTCACTAATGAAAGTTTAAAAAAAATTGTTTTAGTCTTAAAAATGGGGAAACAGCCCCGAAACGTCGACAAATATGAAATAATGTAATTAAGTGAGAACCCGGCTAACTACAAGGGATGTGAAATCTACAAGAAACTCAGAACCAGATACCAAAAACCTCAGGATCAGAATGAAACAGCTGTACCAACCAGAAGCAGAAGAGAACCATCTAAACTTGTAAATTCTAACGTGTCATTTGCCCACTTGCTTGGAGGTGGTAACCAGAATCATGAAGTCGAGGCACTGCCGGAACAACATTTTCCTCAACATTCTCAATCTATTGTACAAGAATCTATCCCTCAAAGTTTACCTAATCTTCAAAAAACTCCTCAACATCAAATTTCTCATATCCCTCCACCATCAAACGTCACAGATCTTACCAGTCTAATGACATCGTTCATCTCCGAAATCAAATCTCTTGTTATGCCGCTTATATCACTCCTTACAAATCTAGTATCGAATCTAATCCCTGCCTTAAAAAATCCTTAAATGACATCACCTAACTCCTTATCCATTCTCCTTTGGAATGCGAATGGTGTTAGAAATCATACTGACGAACTGACAGCGTTGTTGCAAGACAAAACAATCGATGTTGCACTTATAACTGAAACAAGACTAACGACTAAACAGTACTTCAAAATACCGCAATACATGACATACCGTACTGACCACCCAGACGGTAAAGCCCATGCCGGTTCTGCTATCATTGTCCACCAATCCCTCTCTCATCATTTACTCCCACTTCCCACCTATGATTTCCTACAAGCCACAGCCATAGTAATCAAGACTTTTTCCTTTCCGGTAACCCTCACATCTGCATATTGCCCTCCTAAACATTCCATTTCCAATTCTGAATTTGTATCCTTCCTGGATTCCTTAGGAAATCGTTTCATTCTGGGTGCAGACTTAAACGCCAAGCATCAGCAGTGGGGTTCCAGAACCACGAATTCTCGGGGACGAAATTTGCTGTCTGCACTCAACTCCCGAAATTTTAATATCCTGCCTCCTGACTCCCCTACCTACTGGCCAACCGATCCTAACCGCAATCCTGACATCCTCGACTTCTTTATCCACAGCGGATTAGGCTCTCTCAACTTGTCTTTAACTCGCCTTGATGAACTATCCTCAGACCATAGTCCACTGATCCTAAAAGTATCTCTCACTCCAATTCCAAAACCCATTCCACCATCATTCATCCGAGGCCCTGTCAACTGGAACCTTTTCCGCCAAATCCTGACCGATAATATTGACCTCAGAGTAACCCTCAAAACCCAAGATGACCTAGATAATTCCGTCTATTCCTTTACCACCGCCATCCAACAAGCTGTCTGGACTGCTTCCTCTCCTAAACACTCCAATATAAATCCAGACCAAAATCATTTTCCACAACCTATTATAGACCTTATCCACACCAAACGCCGAGCAAGATCATTATGGCAGCGCACCCGACACCCAACAGATCGCCGCTCCTATAACTTCTATTGTAGACAATTGAAGAGGGAGTTGGCGAACTTCCGTTCCCAGTCCTTTAATTCCTACCTCTCCTCTCTATCAGCTCGTGATAATTCCCTGTGGAATGTCACGAAAAAGATCCTAAAATACCATCATGTTTCCCATCCTCTCCGACGTGGTGATGACTCCTGGGCTGCGTCTGATGAAGATAAAGCCGAGGAATTCGCCACACACCTCTCTAAAGTATTCACTCCTCACCCGGAATCCCACATCAATCACACCGCAAAAGTGCAAGACTTTCTTATGTCACCGATTCCACTTTCCCTACCTCCTAAAGCTATTAATCCCTCTGAGGTCAAATATCTTCTCCAAAAACTGACTCTCCGTAAATCTCCTGGACACGATCTCCTAACTCCCCAGATCCTCCGACAACTTCCGCAGAAAGCTATTATATTCCTTACTTATATTTACAACTGCATCCTCCGCACCACCTATTTTCCTCTGTTATGGAAACATACCACCATCATCCTTTTTTTAAAACCAGGTAAACCTTCCAACAACACTTCATCCTACAGGCCTATTAGTCTACTCCCCATCCTCTCAAAAATCTTCGAAAGGCTTCTTCTTAAACGTATCCTACCCATATTAGAATCTCAAAATCTTCCTTCCCATCAGTTTGGATTCCGTCCTCAGCATTCCACAGTTCAACAGGGGCTCCGAGTTGTAGACCATATTTCCTCAGCTCTTGAATGCAAAGAGTATTGTTCTGGTGCGTTTCTGGACATTGCGCAAGCTTTTGACCGGGTATGGCACACTGGATTACTCTTCAAGCTGAAAACCCATTTACCCCAGTCTCTATACCTCATTCTCCGATCCTATCTTTCGAACCGTTCCTTCCGAGTTCGCTGTGGTGAAGAATTTTCTAACCTTTATCCCGTTGAGGCCGGTGTTCCTCAAGGCAGCGTCTTGGGACCCATCCTCTACATCCTTTACACTGCTGATATTCCTACACATCCTGATACCTTTCTGGCAACTTTTGCAGACGACACCGCCATCCTATCATCCAGTTCCAATCCTGAAACAGCATCCTTAAACCTTCAGAGACACCTTTTCCTTATCGAACACTGGTGTAATAACTGGCGTGTAAAGGTGAACGAAGCCAAATGTAAACACATAACCTTTACTCTTAGACGAAAATCCTGTCCGCCAGTTTATTTCAACTCATTACCGATTCCTCTCTCAGATACAGTCCGGTATCTTGGCTTACTGTTAGACAAAAGATTGACTTGGAACCCACATACAAGACTTAAAAGACAAGAACTCAACCGACGATTCGGACAGTTATACCGACTACTCAACAGAAAATCTAACTTACAGTTGACAACAAATTATTAATCTACAAGACAATACTGAAGCCCATCTGGACCTACGGACTTGAACTGTGGGGGACAGCTAAACGTTCTAACATCAAACGCATTCAATCCTTTCAATCCAAAGTCCTCCGTACAATAGTAAATGCTCCTTATTATGTCTCCAATTATACCTTGCACCACGACCTTAATGTTCCATTTATTTCAGACCTAATTCCATCCAAATTTTCCAAATTCCACCAGAACCTTATTCGTCATCCTAATCCTTTAGCTCAATCCCTATCCAGCTCCACTCATCCATACAACCCACCTAGAAGGTTGAAACGGCAGTGGCCCCGCGACCTTTTGTAAATATATTGGAGTCCTAGCACTGGCTAGATTCTCCACTCAATATGATGTATGTATGAGTGTGTGTATGTGTATATAGGTATAAGTGAATTATTGACTTTTGTATTGATTCATTATTGTGTATATATTTTATTGTAATTTTATGTTGTGTGAATATTGTATGAATGTAGTATGTTTGATGTCATTCAGCATTACTATTAATGTCCAAATTGGGACAGATTGTAAAATTTTCTCAATAAAAATTGTTATTGTTCAAAAAAAAAAAAAAAAAAAAAAAAAAAAATGAAGTGAGAAATGGAAGGCAATGTGTACTCTTTTAAGTGTTTATATTAAGAAAAACTTCCGAAAAAATTAAAAAAGAAATGAAATTATTTATCACTTATTTCAGAATACTTATAACCTCATCTATCCTCCAACTTAAAGTAAATCCTACGTATTGACTTGCAGGGACACCTTTGCAGCTTAACTTCAAATTACAAAAATTTGTTAAATCTCAAAGCTGTGGACAAATTATCATTTTGTTCCACGTTGAAATATCAAACAATAAACTTCAACAAAATAAATTATTATTTTTGTTGCTCATTTTTACAATACGTGATGAAATAAAGACAATGTTTCCTTACTATGGGCACTTTTCGTCAAAATAAACCGTAAATACTAAAACGATAAGATCTAAATCCTTGGAGCGATGATTTTTGAAACACAAATGACACCAAAATAAAATTACATCCTTGTGAATGATGGCTCACAAGTATGGTAAAAATGAAATATAGAAGGATAAACCAAACGCCTTAAACGGACTGCTCATACTAACCTGTAATACCTGAAAGTCGTGCGTTAACATCTCAGCAACCGGAAAAATAATTGAAGGAGAAAAAAAAATTGACAATTTTTATTTTCATAATAGTATTTTTGATATTATGATTCGTAATACTTTAAAAATAGTTATGTATATTATAAAAATGGTTGTGTAGCATTAATATGTTTATACGAATCAAAACGATGATGTGCATAGGAGATAATGATAGTCTGCATTAAGTAGTAATATCTTATAAACCATTATATCCATACACGCGCGCGCGCACACACACATATCTATATAATATTTTTATTATTGCTTTGTTTTTTTTATTCACAACTGTGTTCCTATGCATCCAGCAAATGTGAGGTATTAGTTACCTCTTGACCAGCGTCCTGAATTTTCAGTTTAAAAGATCTCTCGGCCATCGTCTTTTAAGTCTTCTTTGGGTCTACCCAGGAACAGGGAGGAAGAAAGGGAAGAAACATGAAGATTTGGATGGTGATGTGTCGAAGAATGAAACGTGTTATATTTGTCGTGAATGTAAGTATTTACTGTTGGGATGTTTGTGTTATTGTGTATCGTGTGATTCGAAACATACCATGGTGCGTGAACCATTTTTGGTAAATTGTGGATGTAATTAGTTGACCGTTGAGAATTACTGGAAGGAATTAGTCCGGGTGGCGGTCATTAAATGAAACAACTATTTTATTGTTTTGCCAACGTTTCGACCCCCTTTGTGGGTCATCATCAGGGCGCATGGTGGGAGAATGAAAACAGTTTTCATTATTTTCATTATTGGACTAATTCCTTCCAGCATTTTTGGTAAAGTTTTGGATGGAGTTGTTTGTCTTTTGTTTGTGTGTACGTGTTTTGCAGAGCCCTAAATTTCTGCTCCGTATGCCCATATTGGTCTCAGTAGAGTTGTGAATATTAGTCGCTTGTTTGGTAAATTTAGTGATAATCTATAATCCACTAGATGTGAAAGTTGTTTGTAACGTCTTTTATATAAACATATATATATATATATATATATATATATATATATATATATTATATATATAAAACCTGTGCCACTACAACCCATGAAGAGTCTTGGGCTCAGTACATATAGAGATTCCTACTGTTTCAAGGCCAACGACCGTGCAATGAGGTGATTGGACCGAGATCACGCTCAGCCGCCAGGTTTTTTCCCATTTTTGGGTGCCAACTTTATAGAGGCTGGGTCTGCCCCAGGAGGGTCTCTATACCCCAGGATCGCTCCCCGGCTAAAATAACAGAATAAATAATATACCGTCACAGCCGGGGTTCGAACCCAGGACTCGGAGCACAACAGACTAGCGAGCGCTCTATCCACTAGACCACGCCGCTCCCTTATAAACATATACAGAAAAATAAATAAACACACACACTAATAATTTATTCATTCATGAAGATATTTATAGAGAATGAGTGAGATCGATAAAAGATATATTTTGCCTTAGCGCATTACATTATTAAGAAGTATGAAAAAACACAACGTTAAAAGGAACTCATACGGATAGACTCATAAAATATAAAGTTGACCTAAGAAGCAGTAGAAGTTGGATATCACGTAGTGGATATAAAGCCAGGTAATAAAATATTACTGGGAGGACATTGTGGTTATAAGAGGGGAGAGTGCACCTGGACAATGGTATAGGGCCAGTCCGTCATAACTTGAATTCACCATTAGTTCGTTTAAAACAATGTTGCACTGTATTGTGAGCACTAACCTTACAAATTCCTTATCACAGGTCATTAAAACACTGGAATCAAGTTACGCAATATATCCTTAACTATTATAACAAAAAATTAAACATTATTGTAATATCCAAAATATAAAAAAAATATAATAAATATATATTAAAAACTAAAAACTTGAAAAAACAAGTCAACCAAAAGTAAACAATAACAAACACCAAGTGAGACGCACATTAATGTAAAAATACCAAAAATAATATATGAATATTTATGAGTGTGAATACAACACACAAACAAAATACAGTTGTAGCTAATAGCTGAATATTTTATATATTTTACAACTAAAATATACTCCTCCGCCTTTGTTTTTAGTTTGAACATAGAACCGATATATTAAAATTTTTAAACATCTGTTATTAGGAAAATTCTTGTCATAAAGTTTTGGAAAGAACTTTGGCTAAAAACTTTTTGAAAGAATACATTAAAAAAAAAAAAAACCTTTTAGAAGAATTTGATATTAACAAGATCTTCTCATCAGATTTTACATTAAAAAGATGTTCATGCAAATAAGTACGGTTTTTTTTTTTGTTTTCAAGGTAAAGGATTTTTATTAAAAATACGATATGAAAACAAGATCATTTTATTCGAAGTATTTACTTTCTTTTTCACACATTTTCCCAACGGACAACAAATTTTTTATCTTCGAACTGATAAACTCTGAGCTTTGAAGTGAAACAAAATCTGAAAACCACTTTTCACTGATCATCATTTTCAAAAAGTTTTCCTTTGACGAAGTTGCCTAAATTCCTGAACAGGTGGTAATCTGTTGGAGACATGTCGGGAGAATATGGTGGGTGCGGGAAGAACTTCGTAGCCCAGTTCTTTAATTTTTGCACGGCATGTTTGGAAACATGGGGTCTAGCGTTGTCATGAGGTACCCATGTATCGAGCTTTTTTACCTTTCCCAACACATTTAAATGTCTGGAAACGGTAGATGCACTTGCATTTATTGTGCTGAGAGTCCTTAAATGTTTGGTAGGGGTTTCCTTCTACTGTATGTTTGAGGACATCGTTGTCTATTACGGACGGAGGTCTTCCTCGGGCAAGTTTTTCCAAGTCGGTATCCCCAGCTGAAAACTAGCAAACCAACGGCGAATGGTCCGTTCATTAACATTCCCTTCCCCAAACGCCTTAGCAATATTTCTAGCGGCTCAGCTGCTGAATGGCCGAGTTTAAACTCGTACAAAAATATTACTCGAAAATCGCGTGTTTCCATGTTCATATTGGAGGTATACTAAAAAGTGGGTAATTGATTAGGAAGCTAATGTTTACAATACAAAGGTAGAGATTATAACTGTTTATTTAAATATGTAAACATTCGGAAGAAAACAACAGAGACCTGCAAAATCCTTTATGTATTTCAGAAACTATAAAAACGGACATTTTATGTGAAACAACCCAATATATAGAATAAAATATCTCTTCACATTAACCATAATAACTTCTATTTAATATAATGTGACAGCCTTATTAATTAATAACGTAATAACACAAAGTGAAACCGTAGTCATTCCTTGTACTTAAACTAAAGAAAATGTTAAATCCAATTAAGGTGCAATACGATTAAATATAGGGGAGATAAAGAATTATTTCGCTGAAAAGGCCATAACAGTTCAAATTCTTTTTTTGAACCTTCAATTCTATTCTATTTTTCATTCTCAAATTCCCATTCCTCTGTATAATCAGTTCAAGGAATCCTATTTCTACCTTATTTCTGAGCTTCAACATGAAATATGTTACTTGAGATTCTGCAGGACAACAATTGAAAATACAAATTGCATATGAAAGTAAATCAAACAGTACTGAGTAGATAGTCCTTATCTGATAAAAGAAAGATTTATAGCCGGTAGTTACATAAAACCTAAAGCATGTCTACACATTCTTCAAACTACGTACTGTAATCCACATATAAACGTAATATATTAATTAGTTGTTTGGGGAAATATAATTGAATTTCTGTTTTTTAAACTATTCATCGTAATACATATTTTTTTAATACAGATAAAACTACACTAATTAAAAATAAATTAATCTATACACTTATACCATATAAGTCATACCCCTAACAAAGCAGTTCTGTTCAGTGACAAGATATAACAAGACTCGGTTTATCCCCTATTTATAATAATAATATCGGTTAGGTACTGCAGTAATAGACTCTACTTATAAATAACATCTTAAACTATTTCGACCTTTTAATTTTGTTTCTTATCTTAACAATAATCAGGTTTTTTTTATTTATTTTTTACTTTCACTTACTATATATAGTAAGTCCTGCAAACAGGTCTGTGTGTGTGTGTGTAGTAACTCCTGGGCGGAAACTAAAAAAAGTGCTATGAAAGTGAAATTTCATATTTAAGACCAATAAACGTCAAAAAACCTTTTTCATCAAAATAGGCTTAACCAGAAGAGCCACAGCTCTTTGTACAAAGCATTTTGCACCTTTTTTCGATTTTCTCAAAAACGGTTCCGACGATTTTGATTAAACTCGCTATATCAATGTAAAATTTATGGCTTTAATATCATGTAGGTTTCATTCTGATTAAAACGGTCTGACAGGGCTTAAATTTTATTTTAAACATTCTTCCCCTAAAGTACCTTTAATTTTGTTGATTCTATAAAAATAAGTATATTATCTTGTTACCACTGATGAAAAACCGGTAAATATATAACTTGAATGAATTCGATACCCAACGGAAGGAGAAAACAGAAAACATATTTTTTAATGCAATTTTTTATTTTTGAACATAAGAACAGTAATATACATGTATAATATACCGTTGGAAAGCTAAAGATTTTAGAAAAAATATTATCTCATACACGAGCTTTTATTAAACGTTAATAGAAAGTGATGAAAAGCCGATAAAACCAAGTTATTATTTTAGATAATAATATAATAGATTTTTTTAATAAAACACATGTTTCTATAGAAATTCCATTTAATTAATTCTTTAATGGTTTCAAACATTTTCATCTTTTACTGAATTTGAAAATTCTTTAATCGAGATAAGTGAATGTGTTGCCCGCACCAGATTTTTTTTATGGTAAATCATAATATTGGTTCCTGTTAATTTCGACGAATGAGCATACACTTTATACAACAACAAAAAATCATCATTTTAAGAGTCGATTAATTTTTCATTAACCGAAAAAAGCTCGAAAGATCTTTAAATCAAAGGCAAGTATCAATACCTTTTTTAAATCTTGTAGTAATCATCAAACCGCATGGACATCACATTAATAAATGAAAATTAATTAATAACCAATTTGTTTATTTGGTTTAACGTGACAACCTTATCTAATTAAAGCGGTGACCAGGTGCATCCTTGAAGAACCTAAATTCACAGGAAGTGGTAATGATCTGAAAAGGTAGAATAAGGTCTTATTGGTATGAAGTAGGGGTGGGCATAATAGAATGACGATTATAAGATTTCGATTATTCAATCATCGAATTAATCGGTTCGGAGAAACGAATGATCATTCGAACTGAATTTTTTAACGATAATCGAGGGATTATAAGGGGTTGGGATAATCGAATGACCTTTTTTTTTCTTTTTCTAATCACATAAATTATATGCATATTTGCACGTAGGCTCAGCCAGCTCAGCAACCATAGAGGGGGAGAATCGTGCCATATTGTCTTTCAGAATTGCATATTAATCATTCGATTATTTAAACCATCGAAGTCCGATCATTCGATTATGCCCACCCCTAGTGTGAAGACCTGCCGACCCAATTCCAAACGGTTGTGATTACTGTAAGGATACGTGTTATGCCCTTCACACGGCTAATTCCAAAAATCTATGCGACCTCACCTTCAGCTCTCCATCTTAATCCCCTTAAATAATTTTACCAACAATATATGTTCTTATTCAGGGGGCAGAATAGCTAAATAATCGTTCTTGAAAGGGTAAAAGCTTACCGTTCCTCAAGTAACGAAAAGCAAAAAAGAAAACTCCAATAGACAATTCTCTCAACAGGTGTATCTGATGCTACAAAGCATTTTATCGTACATTCAAAATAAAAAATGTAAATCACATCGGCATGAGGTAATTTAAAGGACAACTAAAATAAAGTGAAGTCACGAGTTATTGTTTAATAGGAATTGTTTCGGGTTCCCGAAAAGAGAAATTAATGTCACTGCTCTGCCATCTAGTGGCCATAGGGAGAAAGAGAGCGCCCTTAGCGGCCGAGAATGAAACTGAAGTTGCAGGTCCTGGCTGGTTGTGCCAGACAGCCTCTTAGTTTTTTTGTTCCTCCTGTAGAACCACCCTTTACCATGGAGTAGAGAATTTAGAAGACCCCTTGGCCAAAGGGGGGGGGGGAGGAGAGGAGGAGAGAAGAACAGATTCATCTTCCAGAGCATTTTCACCATCTCAGAGATCAACACATAAGTTATTACTTGTTATAATTTACAATAGCACAATTTACTAACCCAGTCCTAATGAACACCTGGCCATTAAGTTAAATATGTAACAATTTTCTTTATAATATAATTAATTTTATCCCCATAATGTTTTTATTTTATCTTGGCCCAGCCTTATTTCATTTAGTTATATTTTTCATACAGTCCACTTACATACTACTAAAGGAGTGATCATCTTGACATTTAGTTGGAGGTGATTACTCTAAACAGGAATATTTATGTTTTTAATAAATAACAGAAAAGAAATGATTGTTTTCGGGTATCATGTTTGTACACTTTAATTTATAATTAACAAATCGTTTGTACTATTGTACAAATTCTGTAACCTTCACCTCTTTAAAGGAGGGGAGAACAATACTAACCGAAACAAGGAAAACTAAGAGAAGCAATTAAAATAAGAAAAACAGCTCCCTAAATAGAAAGCGGGTAGCAATAGTAATATATAACAGTAGGAGAGTGCTATTCTAAAAACGACCACAAGAATCATACATCATACATAGCTAACTAACCATTAGAAAAACTCCTATCTGATCTTTATAAGGGGCAGGCACCAATTTAGTTTTTTTACATTAACAGATTTGTCCATCACTATTCAGTCTTTAAGACACCCAGAAAGAACATTATTATCTTAAGATGTTTTGGTTAGAAAATAATTGTAATTTCCAAAAGAGACAATAAGTCCTAATAATTGAATTTTTCATTTTAGACTATTTATCTATTATTTTCAAACAGCGAAAAGATCTAATTTCCACTTGATCATGGACCTGTTATCTTGTACACTTGGACACTTACACCTTCACTGTGCCTATAGCCCCTCCCTCCTTTCCAGAATCAGATACCTTCTTCTTCTTTGCTCCTACCTGTAGTGCCGTAGCAGCGGAGGGGAGCGTTTAGCCACCAGATCCAATCCTCTCTATTCTCAGCTAGGTTCCTGGCCTGGCGGGATCTTTCCCTATTTCTCTGCAAAGTTTGTCGACGTAATCCAGGTAGGACATCCTTGGTCACCCCCGAGGCCTTCTCCCACCTGTCACGTAACCCATGGTATTTAAGGGATCCCGGTGATCTTCCATTTTAATGACGTGGCCGAACCACTTCAACTGAAGGGTTTGCAGAATTTTCTTTAACGGAACAATCTCCAATTCCTGGCGTATCCGTTCATTTCTGACACGATCTCTTGTCTTTACCAATGTTCTTCGAAGAACTTTATTTTAGAAGCTGTGACTCTGCCGGTCCGTCAATATCCAGCTTTCAGCTCCATACAGGAGTCTCGGCAAATATACTGACTTGAAGACATGGAGCTTAACACCTCTACCCACCTCTCACTTCCCTGTTCCAGTGTCGCAGATCTGATAGTAGACTGCATTTGTCTTCCTAAATCTTTTTTATATCTCTGAGTCTACTGATAGTTAATGTACCAAGGTAGGTGAAACCCGTAACCACTTCCATTTCCTCTCCGTTACAGTATATATGGAAATCTTCCACTGGCCTTCTCACTTGTAGTATCTTGCTTTTCCTAGTATTTATTTTCATTCCTTTTCGGCTCGGCTCTTCTTGCCATTCAGTCACCGCTTGCTCTAATTTATCGACGGTGCCCACCACAAGAACAATTTCATCCGCTTAGAGAAGTTGAATCACCACTGGGCGAAGGTTTCTACGGCCCAGGAAGGTCCTCTCCGTTCTTCTTTTGCATATGGTGGCCACTCCATCCATGTAGAGCAAGAATAACAAAGGGCTTAAACTGTCCCCTTGTTTGACACCCTTGCTATGCTGAAGAAATGAGACTCCTGTCCGTTCAGCCTAACTACTCCTTCAGATTTTTGACAAATGGATTTAATGGTATCTGCCAAGTTTCTTCGTAAATTCTTAACTCTGAGAGCCTCCCTGAGAATCAGATACCTAAAAAGTTAAAGTTGATATGCTTAGTTTCACGATGCATGTCATTAGAACCAATCGGTTTTAAAATAAAAACATCCAAGTTAAACTCGTATTTTTATAAAGTTTCTTCACTCCTTCTTAAGAAGTAATCGAAATTTACTTATAAAACCTATACTTCAGTAACAAATGATGTATTTCTAAAGAAATTTGATTTACTTTAAAACGTAATTTTGTTAATCTACTTTTAGATGGTTAATGATGTTGCATCCCTTTTCCTCCAACAAAACTGCTAAACAGGCTAAATATTTAACTAAAAGAACACAATAATAAAACTTTTAATAATAAAACTTCATCAGAACTAGTCCCAGAAAGTTTCGTTCTGTTATTTTATGTAAATCCAAAACCACTTCCCTCCAGTATGAATTGAAATACATATATTTTCTAAGAACCGTCAAAAGTTTTAGGTTTATAGGTCAAAAAATAAGATAAACCCAATTACTTCAGGCCAAATAAATTAATATTAGCAGGAAGAACTGAACGCCATCGGTGACAATTAATACAATTTTATTATTGACTCTCGTGTATAAAATCAATAACACGGCTTGGATGAAGGAAACATAGCATAAAATATTAAATGAAGGTCAACGCTCAACTTGGATATGAAAATTGTAATTAACGAATCCGTATCAAACTAAATTCGAAGTTTTTTAATTAATACTTTGTGGGCGATTGAGGACCTCGACTCGGGAGAAAAATCTCACTCTCCATTATTTATTAGAGGTAAAAATTTTGATTAAAAAAACATTTAATTAAAAAATGTGACCAAAACATTTTTATAAAAAATTAAAAAAATCTGCCGAAATATACTAATTATATGAGAGAAGTTGGTTGAGGGTGCAGTCAATTTAATACACAATTAAGCGTAAACTTAATTTTTTTGGTGCCGACGTTTCGGCCTAAATTATAGGCCTTCTCAGCACACACAACCATCCTGAAGAAGCCCTATAATTTAGGCCGAAACGTCGGCACCAATAAATTAAGTTTACGCCTAATTGTGTGTTTAATTGACTGCACCCTGAACCAAGTTCTCTCATATATACACACAGTCAACCATTGTCACTTAATGTAATAATTATAAACTTAAAAAAATAAACAACAATATTGCGCATATATTATTGCTCAACGAGACATTATATTACTAAAACAAAAATCCTTCAATATTCACATTTTTTTTTTCAAACAATGAATTAATTTTTATTACAAAAAAATAAAAATAAATGTTTATTTAAGCAATACATAATAGATAATGTTTTAATTTTTTTTAAAAAATAATTATGGAGATAGTACACCTTGAATTGAAATTACATTGAAACCACTAAATGAGTTTAAAATTGACATAATTATTCAAAAGAGTTCTAAACTTTCGTCTCGTATGAGGGTAGATTAGTTTCTCCACTCAATAAGCCAAAGTGCTCGAAAATCTCGACAATAATTTAGGAGCAATAATTTATCATAATAGATTTCATCAATAACAACAACTTTCATTTAGGGTTTCTCTATAAGATCGAATAAATATTGAATAAATAAATCATTGACATAGACTGCATTACTCACTTACTCAACTGCAATAATTTAAGAGGTTTGGCACTTACCTAAAACAGAAAAATTAAAATTAGAATTTGAGTTACAATAAACACTAGAAACAACATAAAATTAAGAAAACGACATTATTATTAAATAGAACATAATTAGAACGTGTCAGTTATTGTGTTTCAAAGACGATGGTCTCGAGAACTACTAAATTAAATTGACATTGAAGTGCTACCACTGGCTAGTTCTTCACAAGACATTTTCAAGCCCACAATTTTAAATTGAAAAATCGTTTAGTATGTTGTGTCGTCGTTTACACTTTCTTTTTTAATTAAGATTTTTATTAAACTAAAATCAAATATGAGAATAATCTACCGAAAAAAGTAAAAAATTGTGAATTAATAAAACCTATAAACAATATAACAACGCATCAATTACGAAATTAAAATTACCATAAAACTTTGAAGATGAATTATACATTATTAAAAGCTCAAAACAATATTGAAAAAAAATAGTGTCAATAAATATTCACGAAAGCTAAAATAGGAAGAAATTTGAATAAGTTAAGCCAAAATATAAAGGTGGAAAAGATAACTTACATTGAAGAAGATTGGTTTTCTTTTCAATTATTTTGTGGCCACTAATCACATCAAAGTATTATCAATGAAAATTCAATATGTTATGTAAACAAACAACAGTTTCGGTATCGACTCTGTAACTATTTCTTTTTCCTTCACTACTTCAATATTATTTCATTTCTCAACAACTTTTCCAATTTCATGTGGACTGGAAAAGATCTTGTGAATAACTATTTATACATATTTGTTGATACATAAAGTTTATTTATATATATATATATATATATATATATATATATATATATATATATATATATTTGTTTCTATTTTGAAACATTTTTAATAATTGATATTTTTTTAAATATATTTTTATTTAAATTTACAACTGTACAAAAAATACATCAAGTAAATATGCTGAATTGTTATAACACATGAAATAAAGATGAAGAGAAACTGCCTATTAGCAGCACTCTTTAGTAATGAGTCTAAACAATAATGTCTCGAGGCCATCTTCTTTTCAGACGCCTCGGAGGATTATCAGGAATCGAAGAGGAAGCAAGGATTGAAACTAATGGATTAGAGTGGGATTGGAGTTTTTCATGGAAGGTGTGATACCTGGTACGGGCCAAATCAGCAACATATGGAACATTAAGGTCATTGTGGATGATTTTATTTGTGACAAAGTAAGGAGCGTTAAGGATTTTGGATTGTAAGGATTGGATACGGGAAGAGTTTGATGGTTTAGTAAAGCCCAAAAGCTCTACTCCGTAGGTCCAGATAGGCCTTATAATGTGTCTTTTGTAGTTAAGTGTTAAAGGTTAGAGCTTCAGTCTAGTAAGTGTTGGAGTAGCCGAAATCGTCGTGCAGTTTCTTGTCTCTTCAGTCTTGTATGCGGATTCCATGTAAGTCGTTTGTCAAGCAGAAGTCCTAAATATCGGATCTGTTCAACCGGGACAAACGGAATATCATTAAAGGACACTGTAGGGCAGGATGTCATAGGTTTTCGACGAAGGGTTAAGGTAATTCTATCAGAAATGTGATTAGATTTCACTACACAGGAAATGAAAACCTCAATCGGAATCTGGCAAGGTTGTAGCCTATTTTGTTTATTTTAGTAATGGACCCGAATGGCTAATGGCAAATGCGAAAATTCCACATGGGCTATGCCAACCTGAGACCAGATAATCTGTCATTATTGGTATTCGACGATGTCATTGTTATTTTCTATGATACTGACAAGAATCTTCAGAATAATATAAATAAATTAAAAGAAGAACTCGTTAAGATTAATATGATAACTAATCCCGTGGATGCAAAAGTTATGAGGGAGAAGCCAAGGAGAAATATGCGCCTTATCACAGTAGAAGACAAAATCCTCAAACAAGTAGAACAAATACATAGGCAGGTCCCTTAATGAAAATGGATCCAAGTCATAACTTCCGAATATTAGTTCTTAGAACGAATAATGGAGAAATTTCCAAAATTAGAATCTAAAAGCCAGTGTTTCAAATGAAATACACCTTACCATTTATTACACAACCAAAAAAGTCCACTGAAGAGGAAGAATTCCAGTAAATGATGAATATAGTTCAAATAGAAGATCCAAAAAATAGCCAAAACAATATCAATGGTATGCAATAAAATGGAAAGAATGTAAAAAAAGGAAGTTATAAGGTACGAGTGGGAGTCGTGTAAGTTGGGAGAGTCGTGTAAGTTGGGAGAGAAGGCGAGCGATGATCAATGGCCAAGTCCACTCTTCTTTGCTCCAAGCTGAAAGGATCCTCAGTATGGATCAAATATTTTATCTTGTCTCTGTCAGTCGCCGCTCCAATACCCTCTTTTTCTTATTCTTTAGTCGCTATTCAATTATTCACCGTAAGGGCTATATTTCATACCAACCTCAATAACATTATACCCAGCTATGCCTACATTACATATACACCAGGTTTTTTAACACAAATCTTAGCCGAACAGCCAGATTTCACAACTAGTGTTAATGATAAAAATATATTCTATACTTAAATGTTTAGAAAAGACCAATTTCATACAATTTGATCTCTAATAGGGTATTTTAAACGTTTAATTGTATTAAAGATTAATAATAACTGCAAAATATAACGGGGGATAACCAATTATCAACTTCGAGACTAATGTGGTTCTGGTTTATTTTGCGAAAGATCCTGTAAACCAATCCTTAAGTTTCCCACACCCGTCCTTACTATCTATTCTTACTACTAACACTGATGACACATATGTGTTATCCTTAAATAACAATCCTGGAGAATTAAAATTAATCCAAATAAATACCATCAAATCACTTTTACTCTACGTCGTAAACCAATGACTTCCCTATTTTGTCCTTTGATAATACCCCACTCATCCCTGTAGAACAAATTCGATACCTAGGACTTCATCTTGACAAACGTCTTACTTGGAATCCTCATACAAGACTTAAACGACAAAAAACTGCTGGTAGATACCGTTTTTTTTTGTTTTTTTTTATAATTATAACTTTAACTACAATAAATAATTAGAACTTTAATTACTACAGACCACACTTTCATTTACCTTATTACGTGAAATAAAATTAAAGAACTTACCTCCATTTTTAAAATCAATGAAAACATTTTCAAAAACGATTAGTGATAAAAATACGTGAACCTATTAAGGAATTAATTAAATTGAATTTATAGATTTTATATAACATGTGTTTTATTAAAAAATCTATTATATTATTATTTAAAATAATCAGTTAGTTGTATGTTCATTTCATCACTCTCTGTTAACTTTTAAATGATTGTGTGTGAGATAATATTTTTTTTTTAATTCTCAAGCTTTCCAACGGTATATCATACATGTATATTACTGCTCTTATGTTAAAAAACAAAAAATTGCATTAAAAAAATAGTTTTTCTGTTTTCTCCTTTAGTTGGGTATCGAATTCATTCAATTTATACATTTACCTGTTTGTCATCAGTAGTAACAAGATAATATAGATATTTTTATAGAATCAACAAAATTAAAGGTACTCTAGAGAAAGAAAATTTAAAATATCGGCATTTAAACCCTGTCAGACCATTTTAATCCGAATGAAACCTAAATGGTATTAAAGCCCATTAAAGTTTACAGCAATATAGCGAGTTTAATCAAAATCGTTGGAAAAAAGGAGCAAAATGCATGGTATAAAGTGCCTCTTCTGGTAAGCTCATTTTGATGAACAAGGTTTTGTAACTTCTCGGGCGGATATTTGACTTAAATATGAAATTTCTGTTTCATAGGACTTACCGCTTCCGCCCGGGAGTTACCACACACACCGACCTTTTTGCGGGACTTGGTTATTTGGACTCAGAGGACCCTAAAACGTGTATTTCCGTTGAAAACTGGAATTCGAAAATTATCACGATCGCAATACTACCCCTTACTATATATAGTAAGTGAAAGTAAAAAAAAACACCTTGATTCTTCATTAAAAAACGAATATATACGATACAGTACAAATCATCACCTAGAAAAATCATCTTTATTTCTCGCCTCACCCACTATAACTTTCGATAGCTAAAAAGTTACTTCGATATTATTTGTTATCACTGCTTGTTGTTAATTAGAGGTAGTTAATTATTGAAAACAAGTAAAATTAAGGTTACTTTGGAGGGGGAAAAGGTGAAAATTTAGAATTTATACCCTATCAGATTATTTAAATGAGAATACAATCCACTTGACTCAAAATGCCATTAAAATCAACACTTGTTTGTTTGTTTATTTAGTTAACGTCACTTTAATAGCTACTATGGCTAATCGGACGATGCTACAGTGGGAGCCCTAAATTTTGCCTATCCAGGTTTCATTAGAATAGGGATCTTTAACGAGTACCTGACATCGCACAGGCTCGGGACCACCTTTAACGTCCCCTCCGAAGGACGGCATAACTAAGGATAGGACCACCTGCGGGTAAAATCAACACTGATACCAGTCAATCATTAAAATAAATTAGAGCTGTTATAAGGAAAGTATACATAATAGGTATCGTAATGTGGCACTTCCGGTCCGATTTGATTAAGTTAAAATAACATCTAAAATTTGCGACACTTAAGTTTGTTCGTTAAACAGACTATCAACATCTTCAGCCACATGATTGTTACTGCTGAAGAGATATCCGCGCAACCTGTTGAAGGAACGGTAGAACTAAGAGGTAGTTTTTCTTGATAGCTCGGGCGGTACCTGTTGCTGTATTACCAGGTAGCTAATTTTTCCTTTTACAGGTAATAGACACCTGGACCGAGTATTAATTGGAAAGCAGTAAGCAAAGGACTGAAGGCGGAGGTTACTTGAGAATTTTACGATATAACTATAAATAAATGATTTTATTTCTCTATCTTAGAAACAAAACAAAGGTTGTCTCCATTTTTATTCCAATAGAAAACTCATGACAATATAACGAAAAAATAAAATCATCCTATTAGGATAAAAATAATACTAGAAAAATATTATTAAAAATAATTAAAGTATTACAAAGTTATACAAATAATATTATTATAATTAAATTTCAAATCTTTTAAATTAATTTATTTTATTTTATTATTATTATTTTTTAACATGATAATCTTGGAGTAGCAGTTCTATTGACATAATGTATTTTAGTAATATTGGGTTGATGCAAAATTAATGCAGGTTTTTAGTAGGTATTGTAAGTACGCCATATCTTTACTTTAACCATATATATTTAATCAAAATAATTTCCATCTGAATCAATGCACTTTTGCCAACGTTCAACAAGCTTTCTTATTCCACCAGAAAAAAAAATCCGAATCCCTGGACTCAATGAAATCACGAAAAGAATTTTCAATGTCGTCCTGGTTTTGAAAATTTTTCTCCCTCAAAAAGTTGTCCAGATGCCTGAAAAAGTGGAAGTCTGTAGGAGAGAGGTCAGGTGAATAAGGCGGATGTTGGAGAACTTCGTAGCCCAACTCGTGCAGTCGTCGAAGCGTTGGTTGTGCAACGTGTGGTCTGGCGTTACTACTGGCACCCACTTGGCCAACTTTTTTACCTTACCAATTGCTTCCAAGTGGTGTACAACTGTGGATTGGTTCACACCGAGTTCCGCCGCCATTTCTCGTGTGGTTTTGGTTGGGTCTTCTTCCACTTTTGACCTCAGCTGGTCGTTGTCCAGAGCAAGATGACGGCCCCGACCTTCCTTGTCTTCGAGGTCGAAATCTCCTCTGCGAAACTTCTGGAACCAACGCTGCACCGTGCACTCATTAATAGCCCCCTGACCCCACACTTCATTAATATTACGAGCCGTTTGCGCAGCGCTGCGCCCTAATTTAAATTCGTAAAAATAAATTTGACGAAAATCGCACTTTGACATTTTCGATTCAAGACCTTTGAACACACTGAACAAAACGATTTTACTAAACAAATTCATGGTGAAAGAGAGGGTATTAGATAAGGTTTGTTTTGGTATAATAATGATCAATGTTAGGATTAGCTTTGTTTACACAATTGGAATTAAGATATTGCAATAGAGGAAACCTGCATTAATTTCGCATCAGCCCAATACATAATGTGTTAAATAAGATGTAAATATCTATTATTTGTGAGTGAATAGGTGGTAATCATTAGCTGCTTAACCTCTGTCCAAAGGTTCAAAACTTCATTAAGCCATGCCTCAACCTAGATTACGATTGTTATCATCATTCAACATAATTAAACTTAATTTTACATTGATAGTTGATAATATATTTTTAAAGTAAGTTCTGAATGTGATGGTAGGCTGGATGAGTTGGTGGTACACATAGCAAATTTTTTTGAGAGTATATAATGCTGAATCAGCTATATATCGGGCTCTCCTATCAATAGACGCTAAAATAGTACGGCGTGTAGTAATTTGCTCAGATTCAGAGTCTGCTATCACAGCACTGCAGAACACCTTTTCTCAAAACTGGTTGGTGAATGAAACCATAGAAACCATGAAATCATTGGAAATGGCTGGATGTGTGATTCATCTGTTATGGTTGCCAAGCCATATCGGTATAAAGGGTAATGAGCTAGCTGACAGTGTTGCTAAAAGAGCTATTACCGACGGCCAATTGATCAACACCACCCAGCCAAGTGAAGTGATCTCTTTAATAAAGGAAAAGACGTGGCAGGTATGGCAACAGATCTGGACGGCAACGAGGGACAATAAGCTCAGAATAGTAGAGCCCTATGTTCGCAGGGCAAAGTCGAACATACAGCTGACGCGAAAGGAAGAAGTCGTTTTGGCTCGTTTAAGGATTGGGCATACTCGTCTCACCCATCAATATTTAATGGAAAAAAAACCCGCGCCTCAGTGTATTTCGTGTGGAGTAGCTCTTACAGTCAATCATATTATCACTGAATGCTATGCATATGAGAATGAACGACAAAATCATTTATCAGGAAATGGACATGAGGAAATATTCCAGGCAGAAGAGCAAATTAAGAAGTTGATATTATTTTGGAAATCAACAAAAATATTTCAAAAAATTTAAATTGCAACTTTTAATTAGCAATGCATGAACTGAAATTGTAAAATTGGGTGCAAATGACCCTTGTGGTTGAAAAACCCTAAGAAATAAATAAAATAAAAATAAATAAAGTAAGTTCTTAAAATAGTATAATTGAAATGGTAAGTTGAGAAAATAATTCAAGAACCATAAAAATTAGAATTGCGATTGAAAAAAACATCAGGAAAAATGTAGAAACGCCATTAGAAAAAAAAAAATCATTTCATAAAGATTTATTACAATGGAATAACGGAATCTAAACTTATTTGTGATTAAAATTACAATTTAAACTATGGAAGAACCATGAAACGGCTCCGATTAGCGACAGCAATATAATGTGACATTAAATGAATACATTAACAACAACTATTCATTATATATAAAAAATAAATACAACTAGTGAGTTGTATTCAAAGCTTTTTTTTTTCTTCATATTTTATTGAATTTTACAACTGTATTAACATAAATACAATAAGTAAAACTGTTGAATTAGAATAAAGGGCGTGAAAGGCTTGTGAAGAAACCACCCGGCGGTAGAACTTCGATGTTTATTTAAGTAAGTAGATCCCGAGGCCATCTTCTTTTCAATCGCCTAGGAGGGTTGTCAGGAATATGTGAGGTTGATAGGTTGCGGACAAGAGGGTTTATATGGGCTGGGAGTTTGGAATTAAAAGTGGTATATCTGGTACGAGAAAGGTCTGAACAAATGGGATATTAAGGTCGTTATGGATGATTTTATTTGTGACAAAATAAGGAGCATTTAGGATTATGCGAAGGATTTGGATTGTAAGGGTAGAATTAGGTATAGAATTAGTTGTAAGCGGGAATAATTAGATGGCTATTTAGGATTTTGCGAAGGATTGTTAAGATTGGATACGGGAGGAATTAGATGGATTAGTAGAGCCCCAAAGCTCGATGGTGGTAACGTAAATGAGCTGTTTGTAATGAATTGGAATTTTTAAACGTTTGTCGAGTAAGTGTTGTAGTAATCGGTATCTACGGACAGTCTCTTGTCGTTTTAGTCTCCATGTAGTGAGGATTCCATGTAAGACGTTTATCAAGATGGAGTCCTAGGTATCGGATTTGTTCAACAGGTATGAGTGGGGTATTATTAAAGGATACAGTGAGGCAGGAGGTCATCAGTTTGCGACGAAGGGTAAAGGTAATTTGGTGGGATTTATTAGGATTTATTTTAATCCTCCAGTTCTGACACCATTTCTCAACGGCTGTGATGTGGGACTGAAGGGTTTGGGATGCAGCGGTTGGATCATTATGGACGGATAACACACAAATGTCATCCGCGTAAGTTGTGAGGACAGTGGTATTCAAAACTAAAATTAAAAATCGAAAAATAAAGGGCTAACTATATAATATGTACACTTATCACTTGAAATTGCAAAACTGAAATAGGTACTTTCTACTTCAGACGTAACAAATACTTTTTTTTTTTTTTTAATGTTTTAAAAAGAAATGAAGTCTAACAAAAGGGTGACCTTAGCCGTTCCATTATTCAAATTAAATCAAGACAATGTCGTATGAAAATAATTTAATCAAACATAAAACAAACGTGTTCGCAAAATAATGAGAGAACGAAACTTCACAATGAAGCCATTCTTGATGCATGAGAGAAATATTGTCGCTTTTCTTTTTCCTTTTTTCTTTTATTCATCTAAATGAAATTCTCCTTGGAGCAAATAATATGTCCATTGACTATTATTGATCAAGTAAAAATGATTTTATAAACCGAGATGATCAAATTGAAACATTGTAAAACGCTATGAATTTATTTTCCAAACCGATAAATATTTAGTGGTAAACAATAATACAAAATTTAATCTATACTAATATTATAAAGCTGGAGAGTTTGTTTGAACGCGCTAATCTCAGAAACTACTGGTTCAAATTGAAAATTCTTTTTATGTTGGATAGTCCATTTAGAGCTTGAAGGACTCTAGTGAAACAGTTAGTTCACTGATTAGGTTCGTCAAAGAATGTTCTCTGCTCCCGGAACTATAAGAAAAAAAAAAAAAATAGTAGTAAAAAAAAAAAATATATATAATAAAAAATAATAAATAAATAAAGAAAAAATTGGAATAAATTCACTAATTCAGAATGTGTCAACAAAAGAATAATAAAAATAAATAAATAAACAATAAAAAAATAAATAAAAAATAAAAAAAAATAGAAGGAAAAATAAATAAATAAAAAGAAGAAAAAAGAGTAAAACAAATCTGGTACTACAAATTTATTCGGAGCTAATAACCAAGAGGTTGAGCACCTACTCCAATACCCTAACCTAACCCTAGTCCATTTATCGAGGAAGGTTATAGGCTATATAACATCACGCTGCTACCAATAGGAGCGAAGAATCAGTCGAAAATCTAGGAAAAAACGAGAGAAATTAACCTCGCATCCCAATGATTCCAACTGATTTCCCTTTTTAATTTTAAAATAATTCAATTTCCCGTTAAGTTATCTTTTGCCGAAACAATTAATAAATCACATGGGCAAATATTTAAACACGTAGGAATCGATTTACGTCAAGATCGGGTTGCGGAGATAATCATTTACATATTCTGCCACAATGAAATAAAACCAAAAATATCATTTACGCAGAAGTACTTTAAAATATTGGGTTGTCATTACCTCACCCGCCGTACTCTCCTGACATTGCTCCTTCGGATTTTTATATTTTTCGTTCCCTCGAAAATTTTCTACTATGGAAATCCTAAACTTTAGAACATGACGTCAAAACGATCTTTTTATAGTTCTTCAGGAGTAAGGACAGTGATAGTTAGAAAAAAAGGGATAATGGACCTTGCAAGCCATTGGAAAAGGGCAATCACTAATCACCTCATTGCACTGCCGTTGGCCTTGAAACAGTACGAATCTCTATATGTACTGAGCCCAAGACCCTTCTGGGGTTGTAGTGGTACAGGTTTTTTTTTTTTTATAGATATATAAGAATAATTAGATAAAGAGACATTGATCTGAAATTATTGACAAAACCTATATATTTCATGATATGAAAATGAACAAAATATACCAATCATACGATTGAAAGTGAATTTAATAAGGAACAAATGACATTTAAAAACTGCTAAACTTAAATAGAACGACCATGCAGACTTTTGTCGAAAAGTGCGTTTGGAACTATTGTGCGGCGTCGAGGACTGAAGACTAGGTCCTAGATTTTCTGCCACTTTGCAGTAACCTGTAGTTTTGTATTTTTTTTACAAACAGCTCATCAATAATAAGAGGCCTACTACTACGTCACCCAGCTTGAAGATCCTTGTGTAGGTTTGAACCGAATCAGTTCGCTTCGATTAAAAATGTATTGAAACAAAAGAGAGTACTCCTCTCCTGGACCAGCAAGCGCTCACATAACTGACAGAAGCATTTGAGAAACTAAACGGCGCTTAAACTGTTGTCTCTTTGTGTTTTAAGATTTTAACAACTCCATTGTTTGAGCTCTCCCTTTCAACTGTTCTCGTTACGCGTTATTGTCTCCATTCCCTCCCCTCTCCACTACCTTGTTTCAAGAGGAAAAGTAAATAATAATTACAAAAAATGTTGCAGCATAAATTTAAAAATCTGGTGCGGGCAACACACGACTTTCACTTACTCCGTTTTTTAAAATCCATTAAAGAATTTCCAAATATAGTTGGAGATCAAATGAGTGAAACCATTAAAGAATTGATTAAATTGAATTAATATAGAAACATGTGTTTTATTAAAAAAATTTATATTATATTGGGTTGTATCACATGAAATGTCCGTTTTCAAGGTAAAGGATTTTTATTAAAAATACGATATGAAAACAAGAATATTTTATTCGAAGTATTTACCTTCTTTTTTACACATTTTCCCAAGTGGCACCAACTTTTTTCATCCCCGACTGAAAAACTCTGAGCTTTGAATTTGAAACAAAATCTGAAAACGCACTTTTCACTTGATCATCATTTTCAAAATGTTTTCCTTTGACGAAGTTGTCTAAATTCCTGAACAGGTGGTAATCTGTTGGAGACAAGTCGGAAGAATATGGTGGGTGCGGAAGAACTTCGTAGCCCAGTTCTTTCAATTTTTGCACGGTATGTTTTGAAACATGGGGTCTTGCTGCCGCTCAGTGAGATCATGAGGTACCCATGTATCAAGTTTTTTTACTTTCCCAATACACTTTAAATGTCTGGAAACGGTAGGGGTTTCCTTCTACTGTATGTTTGAGGGGATTGTTGTCTATTATAGCCGGAGGTCTTCCTCGAGGCAAGTTTTCCAAGTCGGTATCCCCACCTAAAAACTTAGAAAACCAACGGCGAATGGTCCGTTCATTAACACTCCCTTCCCCAAACGCCTTGCAAATATTTCTAGCGGCCCCAGCTGCTGAATGGCCGAGTTTAAACTCGTACAAAAATATTACTCGAAAATCATTTGTTTCCATGTACCATGTATTTCAGAAACTATAAAAACGGACATTTCATGTGAAACAATCCAATATAAAGAGTAAAGTACAAAATATTAGCTTCAGATTTATAATGCGCGAATAGCTCAAAAACCTCTTAAGAGAAATTAAGGTAAAACTTTACAAAGGTATGGCCGTATAGCGACCCAAGATGAAGCAATGAGATTTTAACCAAAAGAGATTAAGGTGATATTAGAAGGGAATAATGGAATAGCCTAACCTCATCAGATTGCTATCAAACTAGGAAAACCATCAGAGGTTCTTGTTATTGTCTTTTAGAAACTTCAATACTTTTTATAGATCAGGTTATTTCGGAAATTAAAAACCCTATTCTACTATCCGCGGGTTTGAAGAAGATAAGCCCATAATTAAGTTTTAGTTATCCTCTTAAAATCTTAATAGTTCTGTTGGAAAAGGTTATATAATAACTTACACTCGCTTGTTTCTTTCCATCCCAGTCTGGGAACAAAAATTAACTTCACCTCAGACAAAATCGTGCAGATATCAGAACAAAGCATGGACATAGGGAAAAAAATTTAAGCATAACTAAGAAGGACATAAGCAAAATTAATTATAAGATAAAAAAAAAGTCTGGTGCGCGCAACACACGACTTTCACTTACCACCGTTGTTAAATACAATTTAAAAATGTTTAAAAACATTTAGAGAGAAAAATAAATTGTTGAATAATTATTTAAATTGAATTTCAATAACAAAAATGTGTTTTATTAAATAATATATTATATATTTATCTAAAATAATAATCAGTTAATTTCATCAGCTCTTCATTAACTTTAACAATGTTGTGTATAAGATGACATTTTTTTTTTTTTAATATTTAGCTTTCCAATGGTATATTATTCGTCTATACTACTGTTTTGCAAATTGTTTCATTTAATGACCGCCACCCGGACTAATTCCTTCCAGTAATTCTCAACGGTCAACTAATTACATCCATAATTATAGTTTCTTTAAAAATAATCAATCTCGTAATTATACATCAAAATTACATGACAAAAAAAAAAGTTTAATAACAATAAATAAAATAGTGGTGATGTAAATATCAGCCTCCGAATTAGTTCTTAGACTTTGACCTTCACCGTAAATAATCTACACCTAATTAATATAATGTTATTTAGGCTTCAAGTCAATTAAAGTATTGTAATTTCGCGTCAATACACCACTCGTTATTTTAAATTAAATTTTACAACATTATCTCGTTCATACTTTTGAACACGTAGAGAAATTCAAGTATTTAGCTTCAATGATAACAAGAAAAAATGAAATCCAGGAAGAAATAAAGTCCCGGTTAAAGGTGAGAAATGCGTGTTATTATTCAGTTGCTAAGTTACTTAGTTCGCGGCTTCTATCTAAAAACTTAAAGATTAGAATTTATAAAACTATTATTCTTCCGACGGTTCTTCACGGATGTGAAACGTGGCCGCTTACTTCGAAGGATGAACAACTAATAAGGTACTACGTAAAATATTTGGTCCGAAGAGAGATGAGGCCACTGGGGAGTTTAGAAGGTTGCACAACGCGGAATTGCGGAACTTGTATCCTGTGAATATAATTGAATTGATAGCATCGCGGAGACTCAAATGGGCGAGTAAAGTTGTTGGGCTCGATGAGGAGCGGATTCCAAGAAAGGTGGTATCCGCTGATCCGACTGGTAGACGTCCGAAAGGTAGGCCGAAGCGTCGATGGGAGGATTGCGTTAAGGCTGATCTTTGGGGCTTGGGCTTGACCGGCGAAGATTGGACGAGTCTGTGTAGACAGAATTTGGTGGTATCGGCATCGAACCTTCGGGTTCGGTAAGCCTATTATTATTATTACATTATATCTTCAATATCTGAGATTAATGTTATGTTGTTGGTGTTAGGGGCTTCCCACTTTGATGGTAGGTATTTTCTAGTTTAAATTTAAGGTATATAGAATTTGACGTATTATTTTATTTTATTATATATATTTATTTATTGGAATTTACAACTGTATAACAAGTAATACAACAAGTAAATACGTATTATTATTCATCACTTTTTAATTATATTTACATAATGTTTAAAAAAAAAAAATATGTACTAATATTACTTCATTAAACATCAAGACGTTGAGAACCCAACTTCAGGATATCAAAAGGTAAGAAAGGATGGGAACATCTCCCTGACCGCTGGAAAAGTCTACACCTCCAAGAACCAGGAGTCTCTCAGTTGAAAATAGCTTATCGAAAAGCAGTGTGGATGTCAACACCATGTGCTTCCATGTTCGTTTGAAAAGGGTCTATGTCGTTCTCGTTAAATGTAGCGGTCCCACACACCTCTGTACCGACGATAAGGTTAAGGAAACAGTCACAAAATAAACTTCATCGTTCTCATCTTAGAAGATATTGGCACTTTCTTGTTGCGAGATTTATAAACCAAATAAATATATGGTGTAGATTCTTTAAGGTAAAGGTCAGATTCTATGAATAAAATTGTAGGCTGATTGCTACTTCAACACTATTTTATTGAAAATAATTGCACTACGTTTCGGCTACAAGCCATCTTCAGGTGCAATGGAACTAATTTGATAAAAAAATAAATTAAACATATTAAAAAAAAAAAAAAAAAATATATATATATATATATATATATATTACACACATATATATATACATACATACAGTTAAAATTATTAATAATCTATGAGATTAACGTTAATTTTAATATACATACATACATTTTAACATAGTTATATAATTTCATGACAAATTGTGAGATGATTATTTGTGAATTTGACAATATTTTGTACTTTTAGATCAAATTAGTTCCATTGCACCTGAAGATGGCATTGTAGCCGAAACGTAGTGCAATTATTTTCAATAAAAGAGTGTTGAACTAGCAATCAGCCTACAATTTTATTCATAGAATTTGACCTTCACCATATATTTATTTGGTTTATAAATCTCGCAACAAGAAAGTGCCAATATCTTCTAAGATTAGAACGATAAAGTTTATTTTGTGACTGTTTCCTTAACCTGAGGCCTCCAATTTTATCCAGATAAATATTTTTTTGTTTAATCCATATTAAGGATGTAAGCAGTGTTAGAGTAGCATTCCTCTGATTTAGCACTTGGGCTGAATATGCAAGCCTGCGTTAATAATGTCGAAGTCCACTCAGAGAAGTTGTGAGTTAGGTTTGGATTAAGTTACCTTGAGTCTTTGTAATCTAGTAGCAGCTAGTTTCTTCCTAGAGCCTTACTCCGTCGCAAAACCCTTTGACATGAACACTGACAAAAAAGTTCCTCTTCTCCTTCCACTTTAAAAAACTTCATGACGAAAGAAGATACTTAAGGTTTTTATTTATTTAAATGATAGACATAAAGGATTTTATGGATATTTTCAAAATGTCCTGGCTCTCAGGAATGTTATTATTATTTTATAAAAAAAAGTTTTGAGTCTTAAATATTTTTGAACGATGATATTTCGTTCATGCAAAATAAATATGTATGATTTTAGATGATGGTTTTTTTTTCGTGATTTTTCATAAAATCGGCTGACCGGAAGTGCTACTTTATACTATGCATTTTGCACCTTTTTATAATTTTCTCAAAAACGGCTCTAACGATTTTGATTAAAATCGTTATCAAGTTGTAAAATTTAATAGGCTTTAATTTAACGGGCTTAAATACCGATATTTTAAATTTCCGTGGATTTCTAGATTCTATAGAAATAATTATATCATATATTTAGTACTGATGTATTGCGTAAAATATTTGGTCCGAAGAGAGATGAGGACACTGGGGAGTTTAGAAGGTTGCACAACGCGGAATTGCGGAACTTGTGTCCTGTGAATATAATTGAGCTGATTGCATCGCGCAGACTCAAATGGGCGAGTAAAGTTGTTGTAAAACAAGCGGATTCCGAGAAAGTTGGTATTTGCTGATCCGACTGGTAGACGTCCGAAAGGTAAGCCGAAGCGTAGATGGGAGGATTGCGTTAAGGCAGATCTCGGGAGCTTGGGCTTGATTGGTGAACATTGGACGAGTCTGTGTTGGCAGAATTTGGTGGTATCGGCATCGAACCTTCGGGTTCGCTAAGCCTATTATTATTATTATTATTATTTAGTACTGATGAAAAACGGATAAATATATAATTTGAACGAATACGACATGCAACTAAAAGGGAAAAGACCAAAATATGTTTTATGCAATTTTGGTGTTTGCTTTGTGCCAACGCCAACAACAATCCTTCTCAACTCTCCGCCGCAGCGCCAGAATACAAAATCGCAAGCAGGACATACTATCTACATCTCAACAACAGCAGGCATTCTCATCTCAACAAGCCATCATTTCTACACCTTCAGGTGACTCACGCTCTTCTCATCACCACATTTCCAGTTCTAAAAAGCCCTGATGATGACCCACAAAGGGGGTCGAAACGTTGGCAAACAATAAAATAGTTGAAACTATTTAGTTGTTTAATTTAATGACCGCCACCCGGACTAATTCCTTCCAGACATCAAAGAAACTATATACATACTTTTAGATAAAACTATTCTTTGCAACTGAAGATGGCATTATAGCCGAAACGTTGTGCCTCGATAATTAATAAAACAGTGTTGAAGTCAATATCAGCTCCTAACTTTGTTCTTTAAAATTATAGTTATTTTAAAATACTTAACAAATATATCCATTAAGGAACGGAAGGAGAATCAGAAACGTCAGTAACAACAGGCTATAAATATTTGCAAGGCGTTTGGGGAAGGGAGTGTTAATGAACGGACCATTCGCCGTTGGTTTGCTAAGTTTTCAGCTGGGGATACCGACTTGGAAAACTTCTTCAGAGGAAGACCTCCGTCCGTAATAGACAACGATGTCCTCAAACATACAGTAGAAGGAAACCCCTAGCAAACAGTTAAAGGAATCTCAGCACAACTAAATGCAAGTGCATCTACCGTTTCCAGACAGTTAAAGTGTATTGGTCTCACTGTGCGGCAGCAAGACCCCATGTTTCAAAACATACCGTGCAAAAATTGAAAGAACTGGGCTACGAAGTTCTTCCGCAACCACCATATTCTTCCGACTTGTCCCCAACAGATTACCACCTGTTCAGAAATTTAGACAACTTCGTCAAAGAAAAACTTTTTGAAAATGATGATCAAGGGAAAAGTGCGTTTTCAGAATTTGTTTAACTTCAAAGCTCAGAGTTTTTCAGTTCGGGGATAAAAAAGTTGGTGTCACGTTGGGAAAAATGTGTAGAAAAAGAAGGTAAAACTTCGAATAAAATTATCCTGTTTTCATATCGTATTTTTAATAAAAATCCTTTATCTTGAAAACGGACATTTCATGTGACACAACCCAATATAATATTGTCCTGGAGATGGATTTCTTCATAATTTATTGAAAATATAGAAATAATTTATCTTTGTAAATCAATATTGCAAACTTCTAAAAAAAATTCTGAATAAAGCTTTAGTAGCATTATAGTTAACGAATCTGTAAAAAAAGAATCGATCTATGTTAAAAAAAGTTCACATTTTTAGGTTTTCTCCATTTAAAAGTTGAATAACTAACTATTTATAGCACAATAACAATGTATAAAAAAAAAATGTTATATACACAAAATAATGCTTGAAATATGCTAATGATCCTCTTTGGGTAGGTGCATGTAAACAATAAATAAATATATATATATATATATATATATATATATATATATATATATATACATTGTATATATTAATTAAACGTTAATTTTATAAAATAAAATACCAATAATTAAAATAAAAGTAATGGTTTTGGCCTTTCGATAATATCACGGCAAAACAACATAGAAGTCCCTCTTACAACCTAAAAGTAAAAAAAAAAAAAAAATATATATATATATATATATATATATATATATATATATATATATATAATATATATATATATATATATATATATATATATATATGTAGTTATACCAAGCAGTACAAATGCAAGACGACTACTCGAAACTGTAAAGAGGAATCAGCTACGACTCGTTCGGGGCGATCAAATTATCGTAAGCCATAGCCTGGGCCCCTCGTAAATATTGATCCACTTTCTCATCAGAGAAGTTTACAGATTCAATCTCAGTAATCGCTTCCCGAACGATTCAAAATATTCAAAAACTGTTTAATACATGACAGACAATTTACGCCAAAGCATGAATAATTTATCTCGTAAATGATACCTCAATAGAATATTTTTCTAAAAGTCCTCATCATAAAAAAAACAATATTTCCATTATTATGATTTTCATAAAGCGAAGATAGTACGTCTTTAGCCATGATTTACAAATTAAAAAAAAACGATACGCTCATCACAAGACTTACCACGACTTCTTGAAATCAAATTGATTGATCAACATTTCTTTAAATTTGAATAAGATAAAACATTTCACACGGGGCTTGTCATTTAGGCCCGGTTTCACCAACAACGTGTGTTAAAGTTAACTTTTACTGTTAACCAATTCAAATTAAAAGTTAATCATGATTAAAATTTTAGTCCAGTTACACCAAGCATTTTTTAATCCGAAATAGTTAGCAGGGATTAGCGTGTGACGTCATCTCATCCGTAACGTATTTTAACAACTCTTAACACCCTAGACGGTTACGTTACATTGAAATGATTCTTTTACACTGCCAAGTAATAAGTATTAATATCCTTTAATCCAATTTAATGAAAACTACCAATAGCATAATTATTTATGAATTCTTTTAACATAATATGTTGACTATAAAAGAAGCTGGGTTGTATTATGAACCTTCCAACGCTGGTAGCAAATTACCAATGTAAATACTCTTCATAAACACCTTGGGAAATTACTGCACTTTATTGGGTACACCTGTACATTTCTTGTCAATTTGAAAGTTTTGGAGGCAATTTTGCTTCATGGTCAGGTCTCTTACAATAAACTGAATTTAACTGCGCTAATACCACTATTTATCGAAATCGCTATTAATACCAATCAAAAATGGAACATTTGTTAGTTGATATATATATATATATATATATATATATATATATATATATATATATATATATAATTTTTTTTTTTTTTTTTTTTTTTTTTTTTTTTTTTTTTTTTTTTTTTCCCGTAGCCCCTTTTGTTAGGTCTTCTTAAAACCTTAGTTTTTGAATTTTCTCATTTTTCTGCATTTTAAGGATGTCAGGTATGTCAATAATCAGTGAAATATATAAGAATCTATAATGAGGTGATGGGGCTCACCTTTTGGTTTAAGTAGAACCTTAATCTAATACTAAAAGCTAAATCCCAATATTCTGCCATAGTTGAGGTAATCCAGAAGGTGTTACCTTACTATATATCGGATATGTATATAGTTGATAAAAAATCTTACATCACAAAGAGAAACAATAAATTTATTGAATTAGCGGGAAAAAGTATGTTAATAAAATACAAAAATAAGACTTTATTGATAAATCTAAACAAGTAAATTACCACTTGACAACAAAAAAATCTGGGCAACACACTACTTTCACTTACCTCCGTTTTTAAAATCGATTAAAGAATTCTCAAATACAGTAAGAGATAAAAATGAGTCGAACCAGGAATTTCTATATAAACATGTGTTTTATTAAAAAATCGATTGTTTTATTATCTAAAATAATCGCTTAGTTTTATTGGCTTTTTCCCACTCTCTATTAACTTTTAAAAGCTTGTGTAGGAGATAATATGTTTTCTAAATCTTTAGCTTTCGAACGGTACATTTATATTACTGTTTTTATGTTCAAAAACAAAAAATTGCATTAAAAAATATTTTTACAATTTTTTCCTTAAGTTGCTTTTCTAATTCGCTCAACTTGCATATTTACCCGTTTTTCATCAGTAGTAAAAAGATAATATAGTTATTTTTATAGAATCAACAAAATTAAAGGTACTTTTGGGGAAGAAAATTTAAAATATCGGCATTTAAGCCCTGAGGCTATGTCAGACTATTTTAAGCAGAATAAAACCTACATGATATTAAAGCCCATTTAACTTTACATGGACATAGCGAGTTTAATCAAAATCGTCGGAACCGTTTTTTGAGAAAATCATAAAAAGGTTCAATATGCATGGTATAAAGTGGCTCTTCTGGTTAGCCGATTTTTAAGAACAAATTTTTGTAACATCTCGAACGTATGGTTGACTTAAATATAAAATTTTAGCTTTATAGAACTTTTCGTTTTCGCCCGGGGGTTACCACAAACACACACACACACAGACCTTTTTGCGGGATTTGGTTATTTGGATTCAGGGAACCCTAAAACGTGTATTTCCATTGAAAACTGGAATACGAAAATTTTCACGATCGCAATACTTCCCCTTACTATATATAGTAAGTGAAAGTAAAAGGGAAGGGTTGATTGATTTAATTACGTAGATATTACAATGAATACATAATTATTAATTCAAGACTGTAAAATAATATCAATCTATTATTTAAATAAAATAATCAAATTACTTTGGAGAGTTATTATAATTAATTTCTAAAAGCCCTATTTAAAGGATAATATAGCTATAAATAGCTGTAATTGAAGGAGTGCGTAACTAAACCTATCCCGCTTGGAAATTGGGATTACCTGAAACCACTGCCCTTAAGGAACCCAACACTAGCATCATACAAGATACTAAGTATACCTGGAAGGACCTAAAAGACAAGACCCTGTGGTTTCTGGGTACGATCGGTTTAAAATAGGTTTGAATTGAAAATTTTATTTTAAAAAAACGTGACAACAAAGGTTAATATAAATGGTATTAATGTAGTTAATGACACTAAAAATAAAATCTCATGGTCTACAACACGTGAAATGGCCAATTTTATATATCTTGATCTCTATAGAGGATTATAGCGTTATCTGTAGCGTTTAAACAAAATATTTACCATCTGTAATAAAAACGTATTAATAATTTATTTGGAAACTAATTTATTAATTTCAATAATGAACCATTGAAATAGACGGGAATAAAAAATAACCACCCCTCAAAATTTGATAGCTTTCGTTCCAAGATGCGTAGAATCCGAATAACGAATAAAAAAAAAATCCGTTTGTCCGCCGTCCACTGCATTTCTCCTAAGCTACTGGACCAATTTTTTTTAAATTCGCCACAAAAATACTTGTCCATTCCACGATAATCCTAACACCTAGACGTTTATATCAGCTGGTTAGTTTTAAAATGGCGGCCGATTAAGTGTGTATTTTATTCAATAACTCAGTAATTTTTGAAGATTAAAAAAAAATTTATTAGTGTTTTTTAACCAAAAAAAAAAACTGCGAATAATTTTATAAAAGTGAAAAAAGAAAAGAAAAAAAATTAAAACTTTTCACATAAATACCCTTTTAACTCAGTTATTTTCAAGATAGAGAAAAATGTGTATAGAGTTTTATAATCAGTAAAGCTCGATAAAAAAAAAAAAAAATCATTTCTTTATTCAAGCAACAAATTATAATAGCTGTGATTCAACCAAAAATCGGTTATTATTGAAGGTAGAGAAAAATCCAAAAGATTTTCGAGATCAAGACAATCATCTTATATGGTCAAGCCACAACTTACAACAGATGTGCTTCCCTGACCCAGTTATTATTGGTTATAGAGAAAAAATGTAAGAAGTTCTGGAATCAGGGAATTTTATTTGAATGAAAATTGAAAGAAAAGGAAATAGTAACGCAGTCCTGTATAAATGATTTTGCTTTATTATTTTCAATAAAGAACCTTTGAAATAGACGTGAAAAAAAAAAATACCCCTCCCTCCCCTCAACATTTGAGAGATTTCGTTTCAAGATGCGTAGAATCCAAATAACGAATAAGAAAAATCGTTTCTCCTAATAAATAAAAAAATAAATTCTTTTAGTGCCATTTGATATAGAATTAAATTTTGGACTAAATAAAAAAAGAATCATAGAAATTGATTAACAACTAGCTTAGATATTGCGTTTTGAAATCAATGGTAGTGTTATGATAAGGTGCTTTGAATTATTGCTTTTCATATTACTTAATTGCTTATCAACAGCCATATATGCTTATTCAGTCTGGCCAGTGACGGCAACGAGTGAACATCTCTTCTCTGTACCTCTTTCAACCAGTCAGATCCATTTCAGTGCTCTTTTTTTTTTTTTTTTTTTCACTCATTCTGTTCTTTAATTTTTGTTAATCGTTATATATATATATTTATATATACATAACATTTTAGAAGTAAACACGCACGACAAACATTTACTTCGTAAAAAACAGTTAAGATAGATGTGTATTGTATTGGTGCGTCGACTAATCCTACCGCGGTAGGAATTAACTACGTAAACATACGGAACTGTTTATCAATATTCACGCTGTGAGTACCAGTTATTTTATATTATTTCGTTTTTTTTTTATTATATAATTTAAAAAATGGTTCTCTGCACATTATGTGATTATGCCATCACACGTGATGATAAACACAATTTCATTTGCAGCAAGTGTCGGGTCGTTTTTCACGGCAAATGTTGCAAGTTATTAGAAAGAGAAATTGAGTCTATTAAAAGTAATAAAAAGACCTGGTTTTGCCCGAAATGCGACGAAGGAAAAAAAGCTCAGTCGGTCAGTGAAAAACCAACGCCTAAAAGTTGTCAAGAGGAAGCGAAAGAGCCAAACATGGCTGATATTATGATAGCTGTTTCCGGCCTAGGTTCTCAAGTAAAAGAAGAAATAAAAGGCATCAAGGATTCACTAGAAAAGTACGGGGAGCTAAGCTTCGAACTAAATGAGAGGCTCTCAAAAATTGAAAACCATCTCGAAGGCCAATCTAAATATATAGAAGAACTTGCTTCGGAGAATAAAGCCTTAAAAAAGAAAGTGAGTGAACTTGAGATAAGACTTAATAAGACTGAGCAGGGACTTCTGTGGAAGTCCTTAGAAATTCGGGGCATCCCAGTTCGCCCGGGGGAAACCCCGGCGGCTCTGGTGACTAGTGTAGCGGCCGGCCTAGCAATGAAGATTTCCCCGGACGATCTCGACATCGTGGAACGGCGCCGACCTAAGCCGGGTGACCAAAGGCCACCTCCTCTCATCGTCCGCTTTGTAAGGCAAACTACTAGAGACGAGTTGGTAAAACAACGAAAGGTGAGGCGGGACTTCACCACGCTTGATATAGGATGGGAAGCTAATGATAGCCACCGAATATATCTCGGTGAAGAAATGTCTGCAACCAATAAACACCTTTACTGGCTCGCCAGACAGAAGAGGGCACCTGGTAAATTGAAATATGTTTGGTTTGCGGCCGGCAGAGTGTGCTGCCGTAAAGACGATGGACATCCAGTGGTATGCATCGATCGAGCGCAAGATCTGGAGGTCTTCGACTGACATCTAGGCTTCCGTCAACCCCCTGGCTATGAATGACTTTTCTCTTTGATCTCCATCTCTTATCTTCCGCTGTATATCTTATTTATTATAACATATCTTTTTATTTTCATTTTGTTTCAATGTTAAATTGTCACTTTTTTTCTCAGTTATTCCTCACATTCTAATTCTATTAATTTCACTTGACATTTATTTTTCAGATATTTTGAAATTCACTATTGTCTTAGCTACATCGTTTTCCGACAATCTGTATTCCTTCCCCTCCCATTCCTATGTCTAGTATCCTAAACATCTGTCACGTTAATTCCCAATCCTTGCCCGCTCATTATATTGAATTCCTCCAATATTTTACAAGCAATTGTTATCATATCATCGCAGTCTCTGAAACCTGGTTGAAACCATATATCCCCTCCTCTGCTGTCTCCCTACCTAAATATTCCTTCATACGTCATGACCGAATAGGGCGTACAGGTGGAGGCGTCGGTATTTGCGTCCATAATAGCTTAAAATCCCGCATATTAGAGGTCTCATCCCTATCCGAACTACCTCATATCGAATTTCTTTTCTTGGAAATCACATGTAACACCCATCCTCTCCTTATTGCAGTAGTGTACACCGCCCTCCTCTCGTTCCTTTTGACACTCTATTTGAAACAACCCTCTACAATTATATCCCTCTCTACAACAATATCATAATTTCCGGCGACCTTAATACCAATATTCTTTCCGATTCCAATGATAAACAGTACCTAGAAAACCTTCTCTTTTCCCTCAACCTCTATCTTGTTTCTTTTACCCCGACACATCATACACGATGTTCCGACACTTGGTTAGATGTTCACATCATAGATTCAGCACAGAACCTTCTCTCCTTCTCTCAATTACCAGTACCATTCCTATTCTCCCATGACTTAATTCAGATATCATACAATATCCCTGCTCCAGAAATCCTTCCAAAAATCATAACTTTCCGTAAAATCCATTCCCTCACCCGTGAAGACATCCTACCCGATCTTGAAACCCTGAATTGGGATGATATCTATTCCTGTTCCTCCATTGACGCCATGGTCGACATCCTCACTTCCAACCTGATCACCGTCCTTGACAAACATGCTCCCCTCAAAACCCGTACCTTCCGCCGCCCACCTGCTCCTTGAATGTGTCAAGAAATAAGAGAACTACAAAGAATGCGTGAGGCTGCCCGTAGGCGCTTTAGGCGCACAAGACAAGCAGATGACTACGAAGCGTTTAGGATCCTCCGGAACTTGACACAAACAACAGTTAGGCGAGCGAAGTCCAACTATTTTCAAGAATCCCTGTCCTCTGCTCCTGATCCTAAATCCAAGTGGCAACTTCTTAGTAAACTTTCCCTCTGTAAATCATTTACCTCTTCAGTCTTTCCTGTATCACCCAATGAACTAAATTCTTATTTCTTAAACGACTCCTCCAACATTTCGCCATCCTTTTCTCATAACTTATCCCTTTCATCATCATTCGATTCTGACAATTTTTATTTCTCCTACATTTCACCCACAGACCTCATATCTTCCATAATGAAATCCCGTACTACTTCCTTAGGTTTCGATGGAATTCCAGTAAAATTGCTAAAATTATGCCTTCCAGAAATCCTGCCAGTCCTTCTTTTCATCTACAATTTTTTTCCTCCAAAATTCAGTTTTCCCTGCTTCCTGGAAACAAGCTTTGGTCCATCCTATAAACAAAATCTCTAACCCATCTTCCCCTAAAGACTACCGACCTATATCCATCCTATCGAACCTTTCTAAACCTCTTGAACGGATTGTACAATCCCAGGTATCCAGTTTTCTTGAAAAAACCAACCAACTTAACCCTTACCAATCCGGCTTCCGACCTGGCTACTCTACGCAATCCGCCCTGACCAAAATCACAAATGATATTTATACTGCTATAGATGAAAAAAAATCAACTGTCCTGGTAATTTTAGATTTTAGCAAAGCTTTTGACTCCCTTAACCATTCGATCCTTTTCTCTAAATTAAAATCATTATCCTTTTCCAACAGTTCTGTTCAATGGTTTCAATCCTTTCTTTCCAACCGCACTCAAGCGGTTGTCATTCCTAATCAACCCCCATCTAATTTCCTTGCCCTGTCCTCAGGCGTGGCCCAAGGCTCGAGTATTTCTCCCTTTTTGTTCAATACCTACATCAATGACCTTCCTGATTCAATCCATTACTCTTCCTACCACCTATATGCTGATGACCTCCAAATCTATTTTTCCTTCCCTCCTTCCGAGTTATCTGTAGCATTTGCCAGTATTCAGGAAGACCTAGATGGGATCAGTGCCTGGGCAAACCTGAATAACTTGAGGCTTAATCCTACAAAAACTCAGGCCATCCTTGTTGGTTCCAAATCCCTCCTCCGATCTATCACCACCCTTCCTCCGCTTTTGCTAAATGATCACCCTATTGTTTTTAGTTCCTCTGTTAAAAATCTTGGCATCATCATCGACCAAAACCTGTCCTGGAAACCCCACATTGCCCAAATTTCCCGTCGATCGATTAGTACCTTAAAATTATTCCACCGATCCTGCCACCTCCTACCACTATCTACCCGTAAACTCCTAGTCTCATCACTCATTTTCCCCCACTTTGACTATAGTTGTGTGGCATATGGCGGCCTCTCGAAGGTGCTCGAGGACAGATTGAGAAGAATTATGAATTGCTTTTTAAGATTTGTGTTCGGCACCTCGAGACGGTCTCATGTATCCCACCTCTACGACGAATTAAAGTGGTTAACCCCAAACCTTCGAAGACAATATTTCCTTGGATCATTCCTTTATCAAATCATTAACTCCCACCACCCATTTTACGTCTACAGCCTTCTGGTATTTAAATCCTCAACCCATCACCAGGAAACAAGATCCCGTCTGTCTGACCTCCAAACTCCTTTCCACAGAACCAAAAAATACGATTGCTCCTTTTTATCCCGTTCCACTGCCTTATGGAATACTCTCCCTTCAAACATCCGACATGCTCCTTCCCTACCATCATTCAAATCCCTCCTCTTTCAATATTTACTTTCTCTCCAGTCCGATGTAAGCTAATTTTTAATTTTTATTATGCCTATTTATGTGAGGTGATTTGTTTATATACTTTAATGAGATGTAAAAGATATATTATAGGTTGATTCTTATTTATTTATTTTTGAATATGTACATAGAGATGTCACAATGACCTTTTATTTATTTTTTTCTTCTTTTTTTTTTTTTTATTTAAATGTAGTTATATATTGTTTTAGGCCAGATATAAATTATTATTTTGACCATTAATGTTATTCTGAAGGGACATTGTCCCAGAATAAAGTTTATTTTCTATTCTATTCTATTCTATAAACAGTTATACCCCAATATTGTTATTTGGAAATAATAAACCATTGTGTAATAACTTGCAGCGATTATTCCAATGTAGCCATACATATTTTAGTATAATCTAAATCGTGACCATTGAAACACGCAGGTTCCCAACAATATTTTTTATAAATAATTTTCTAAGTAGTAATAAGTTACATCAGTTTTTAAAGTCAAGGGAAAATAAGTAGTTTGACTTAATTTCCACTTTTTAATTAAGCAACTACCACACAAAGTGAAATATAAATACACTCACAGAATGTTAGGTAGACTACAAACACTACGCTAACAAACATACCAAGGCATCGGTTTCAGTTTACACTGCGTTAGGAATTCATTAAGATGTTAATGCAAAGAGCTTTTACGTACTGCGCGTCTAGTATCAATTAATGAAATAAGAGAAACAAGGAAATGTGATAGGCACGGAACATTCTCTACGAGGAAATATGCATTATCAATTAGTTCCAAAAGAGAACTGAAGAGGTATAACGAATACGAAGTAAGATTATAGGAAGCAAAATCTGGTGCGCGCAACACACGACCTTTACTTACATAACCTTGTTAAAATCAATTTAAAAATTTTTAAATACATGTAGAGATAAAAATAAATTGTTAAAGAATTAATTAAATGAATTTCAATAGAAACATGTGTTTTATCAAATAATCTATACTAATATTATAAAGCTGAAGAGTTTGTTTGTTTGTTTATTTGAACGCGCTAATCTCAGAAACTACTGGTTCGAAATGAAAAATTCTTTTTGTGTTGGATAGTCCATTTATCGAGGAAGGTTATAGGCCATATAACATCACGCTGCTACCAATAGAACCGAAGAATCAGTCGAAAATCTGGGAAAAAACGAGGAAAATTTGGGAGAAAAAAAAAAACTCGCTTCCCAATGATTTCAAATGATTTACCTTTTATTTTTAAATAATTCAATTTCCCGTTAATTTATATTTATTCATTTAAACACGTAGGAATAGATATACGTCGAGATCGGGTTGCGGAGAAAATCAGTATGTTCTTCTGCCACAAGAAAATAAAACTAAAAATGTCATTTACGCGGAAGTACTTTAAAATATATTCTTTTAAAAACTTCTTAATAGCAATCATAATAACAGAAATTGAAGCAGTCGAAGTCGCTTTAGAATATATCAAAGAAAAGGTGACATGTACTAAGAAGGTTTAAATTTGGGTGATAAAATTCCGGTTCTGGGATACGCCGATGATTTGGTACTGCTAAAGAAAGACACGGAAACTAAACAACTAAATACAAGTCCGTTAATAAAAACCGGTAAAGAAATAGGACTCGAAATAAATACCGAAAAGACAAAATATATTATTTGTAGCAGAAACAGTGGCGATCATAGTGATATTGATATATCAGGGTATACTTTTGAACACGTAGAGAAATTTAAGTATTTAGGTTGAATGATTACGAAAAAAAAAATCCAGGAGGAAATAAAGTCCTGGTTAAACGCGGGAAATGCGTGTTATAATTCAGTTGCGAAATTACTTAGCTTCTGTCTAAAAACTTAAAGGTTAGAATTTATAAAACTGTTATTCTTCCGACGGTAAAACGTGGCCGCTTACTTTGAAGGACGGACAACGGCTAAATGTAAAGATCGGGCTTTAAATGATAACAAAGAGTAGCTGATAGTTGATATTTATTATAGCCACTCTTGCCATAAACGCGCATAAATTAATAAGAAATGCAATATTCGCTAGCAAAGCTGCGGTTCACAGCTAGTCTATTATATCTGTATCTACAACAATCAGTTGGTGTATGGGGTAATCACCTCCAACTCAAATTTCAAGATGATCACAACGAGGGGCTCTGCTTCGATGACATTCGAATTACTCTTTTTCTCTCAGTCAAGTTAGCCAAGAGATCAATCGTTCTTATTTAACCTCGTCTCTTTTTAACTAATTATTCATTACTATATTATAAATATTTTTGGATAAGAATTTAATTTGAAGCAGGTTGTGTGTGGAACTTATTACTTTTCATGTCGGGCTAGTTTTGTCTTTTTGGATGATATTTTGATAAAGCTGGCAATTTCTGTAATGTCTTTTGTTAGTCCTAAATACAAGTAATCTGAGTTTGTACCATCGCATGTGGTGGTTGAGAATCAGTAAAATGATTGAAAATAAAAACGGGACAAATACAAATAATATTACGGAATGAATAAATGAACAGAAATGTAGAAAAATAAAATATAATATAAAATATAATATAAATATAAATTGTTATGTATGGATCAACTTTTAGACCTACATTAAAATCAAGTCGAAAGATTCCATTCAATTGAATTCATCTCTCATTAAATGTAATGCATACCTAAGATTTCCATTAGCTTAAGTTCTATCTCGGAAAAAAAGGTATTGGAATGTTGATTTAACATCTTAAACATTTGCGATTGGAAGATGAGGGAAGGGAGAAAGGTTAGTATTTCAATTTCGTTTATTTGTCAGGTTTCAGATATTTATAGAACAAATATTTGTGTTCCATATTGCTATTCCAAAGACCTTTGTTTCTTCAGTATTTTCTCAAATAGTTACTTTGCGTTAGTTCGAAAAATATAACCATAATCCTTTTCCTAGGAACAAATAACTTTTTGCAAAAATACGTGGATATAGCGGAATGTATATGACAAAAAATGATGTTATAAGTTTTCATGCCAAGATACGAGAATAATAGAAAACAGAAGAATTAATACAGCAGGATTATATATGAGATTAAAAAAACAACATGTATTAAGAGTAAAATTTAAAATCGCAAATATTTTTGTATGTAATGCAATAAGGGTGTAAGGAAACCAAGAGGCTTTGAAGGTGTAATTTTTTTTTTTTAGTAATATAAGCTTCTAGAATTGTCCTGAAAACTATCAAAAAGCCAAGTATTAAGCTCTCACTGTATTATCGTCCGATTAGCCATAGTAGCATAAAGTGACGTTAAATAAACTAAAAAAAAAAAAAAAAAAGTAAAATAAGAAGAAGAAGAAAATAAACTTTATTTACATTTTTACATATTGACAAAAAATTTATAAATGATTTCGGATGAGACATCCTTACAATCATCAAATGTTTGGTTCATTTGGTAGTTATAATCTAATTATCTAATCTACAATTTGTGGTAAAATTAAATTGATATTAACTGTGGTAGTAGGAAAAACTAAATAAAAAACCTACATATAGTAAAATAAAAATAGTGATAGAAGCATAAGAAAAATCGCGTGAATATAATAAAAATAGTGCGCGTGAAATATAATACTACACTTATCCTCTACTTGAAATTAATTTTAGAAATATACTTTTTTTTTTTTTTATGCTATCTTACCTTAGTTTCATAATTTAATTTTATAATTTCAAAAAATTATAAAAACTAATAATTTTTTTGACACGATTGGCGAGCGCACCGTGGTCAAACATCAAATTTATTTGCTAAAATCTAAAACTCCCCTATATTTTACGTTCGAAGTCCCAGAATACGGGAAAAACAATACAAAAAATCTAATTATGACTCGGAGTTGCTAAAATCTGCTAATATATGTATCTTTTATGGTTTAGGAAATTCTTGAAATTCGTAGTGTTGTGTCTGAAAAAAATTATTTATCACACAAAACGCAAAAAATCGCAAAAATTCTTTGTAATATCTGAAGACAAGGAGGATTGGTAAAACAAATCCTACAAGCAATTCCTTGGGGTAACTTGGGGGTTTTTCGTTATTGAATAAGGGCGTATATTTACAAATTGCTAAATCAACTCTACAGGTGAGATTGCAATTATATTCAATAACCAGTTTGGAAATATAATGTCTTACCTGCCTCAGCAATGCCCATTGTTAAATAAAAGCAAAAAGACTTTGCTCTAAATACACCTTGAATACAATAAATGACCATCGAATAAAGATAATCCCACTGCCGGTTATTAGGCGTTTGTGAGAACAGGAATGATTCATTCATTTACTAGTTATTTGTAAACACGGTATGGCGGGAAGTATTAGTATTAAGGGTCTTGCCAAATAATAATAAAAAGGTGAAGCACTGGTAAATTCCAAACTTTTGACTCGACTTTTGTCCACCTAAATTGGTGATTTAGCCCACTGTGCGCCGTCCAGTTTTTCAGTTAGAGATGCACAAAACGATGATACTGTTTACAAATTATATGGAGACAATAGATAAACAAAAGTTAATCACCCTCGGTAAATACAACCCACTCTATCCGTCCATTCATAACAATAGACATAAACCTCAAGCTTACTTATTATCAAACGCACCGTTCCCTGTCATAAAAATATTTGCACAATTAAGACTCTCTGGAAATTACAATATTAAATTAACATTTAACAATATGTACTACCAATTTAAACCCAAGGAAAACTGCACTCTATGTAACCTCAACGAAAGAGAGGACTTATTCCACATTTTCATCCGATGCCCCATATACGCACCGTTCCGAACCCATTACATCCCTAGGGCCTTAAATATGAACATTACAAATTTTATCGCCCTGTTTACCACCGATGATATTGATGAATTAAAAAATATTTATTATTATGCCAGGCAATGTTGCCGAATCAGATCATTTATAATAAATGGATAAACATGTTTGTTAACTGTATCATATTATTTATCGTGTTTCGCCATATTATGTAAAACATATATTTATTATATTGTAAACTATTATATTATTCATATATTGTATTTGAGTTATTTTGTTATAAGTTTTATTGTAATACAATGTACCTAGAGCTCATAACGTAGTGAATTAGTGTCTTGCTAACTCTTTTATTGAAGTATGTTTTTTTTTTTATTCTATATTTGTTATGTGGACAGCTGATGCGCTCGATGATAACAGTCATACGTTACTTCGTCTCTCAGATTTTTGCTCTTTTCAGTAGGAATTCGCTTGAGTTCAGTCTGGAAAACATCACTAGACTTCAAGAAAACCACAGCAGTGAATATTGGAGAAATATCGGTAAGCAAAGTAATAATTTACTTTGTAGAATCGCGAAAAGTGAAAGGAGGGTCACTGATCAGCTGATCGCCGCTAGCTCGGCAAGCTCGGGCTTGCTTTTCTTCAACTTATCTTTCTTTTATTATCTTCCCTTCTCATTCTCATCTCACTATTTATTTATTATTATTATTATTTTTTTTTTTTTTTATTTTTTTTTAATCAATGAGATATTTTCATCAAGTTATGTCCTCAAAAGCTACAAGTAAAAGATCTAGATCTGCAGGTTCAAACTCGTCTCCTACAAAACAGAGACCTCGCCGTGAAAATAATAAAAAAATGATTCCACCAGCGACCGCTTCAGCTACCTCTTTAGGATCTGAACCACAGCCTAGCACATCATCACAAGGATTAACTGATGAATCGCCGTTTTTTACACCGAACCCATTTCAGATCCTCCAAAATCAAAATGAAAAAGAAACCATGGAATCTTCTCCTATCCCCAGGGAACCACTACCTCCACCAATTTTCGTTAAAAATATTAAAAATTTTCAACTACTTTGTGCGCATTTAAACAAATTAACCGATCCTAATAGTTATTCTTGTATAAGTAGAACCAGTGATACTAAAATATCCCCGAATACCGCCGAAAGCTACAGAAAAATAGTGAAATATCTGACTGAGACCAAAGCTGATTTTCATACCTATCAGTTGCGCCAGGAGAGAGCTTTAAGGGTTGTAATTAGAAACCTACACCCTTCAACACCAGCTGCAGCTATCAAAGAAGAACTGACGGAGATAGGCTATAAAGTGCGGCAAGTCACTAATGTCCTAAAAGATAAAATTCCACTGCCTCTATTCTTCGTGGACTTGGAGCCATCAGCAGGAGTTGAAAAAATTTACGACCTCAATAAGTTGTACTATACTAGAGTAAGAGTTGAGAAACCTTACACTAAGAAAGAAATAGTTCAGTGCCATAACTGTCAGGCATATGGTCATACGAGAACTTACTGTCACCACACACCACGCTGTGTGAAATGCGGCGAGCAACATAAATCAGAAGAATGTACACGATTAAGATCAACAAGAACCTCAAAAGCAGATACCAAAAACCTCAGAATCTGGATGAAACAGCTGAACCGATCAGAAGCAGAAGACAACCTTCAAAAACAATTGATTCCAATGTGACATTTGCCCATCTACTTGGAGGTGGGAACCAGAACAAAGAGGCCCTCCCGGAACAACGCATACTTCAAAATCCTGAACCCCTTCCACAACCGACTATTCCTCAAAATTTACCCACACCCCAAAAACCTCATCCGCATCAAATCTCTCATATTCCTCCTCCATCAAATGTCACAGACCTTACAAGTTTGATGACATCCTTCATCACTGAAATCAAATCCCTTGTCATGCCGCTAATATCACTACTTACTAATCTAGTATCAAATTTAATCCCTTCCTTAAAAAATCCTTAAATGACTACACCTAACTCCTTATCCATTCTCCTTTGGAATGCGAATGGTGTTAGAAATCACACTGACGAACTTACAGCTTTATTGCAAGACAAAAACGTTGATGTAGCACTTATTAATGAAACTAGACTAACCACTAAACAGTTCTTTAAAATACCTCAATACGTAACATACCGTACGGACCACCCAGACGGAAAAGCCCATGCCGGTACTGCTGTCATTGTGCACCAGTCCCTCTCCCACCATATACTCCCAGTTCCCTCCTATGATTTCCTACAATGCACCGCTATAGTAATCAAGACTTTTTCTTATCCGATCACACTCGCATCAGCGTACTGCCCTCCTAAACATATCATCTCCAACATTCTATTCGAATCCTTCCTCAATTCCTTAGGAAACCACTTCATTCTGGGTGCAGACATGAATGCTAAGAACCAACAATGGGGTTGCAGATCCACGAATTGTCGTGGGCGGAATTTACAGTCTGCACTCAGCTCTAGACGTTTCAACCTCCTGCCTCCTGACTCCCCTACCTACTGGCCAACTGATCCTAACCGTAATCCTGACATCCTTGACTTCTACATTCACAGCGGATTAGGCTCCCTAAACACGTCGGTGACTCGCCTTGATGAACTGTCCTCTGACCATAGTCCATTGCTCCTTAAAGTATCCCTAATTCCTATTCCTAAACCCACCCCACCGTCATTTATCAGAGGACCAGTAAACTGGGACCTTTTTCGCCAAATCCTGACCAGTGATATTGACCTCAGAGTGAAACTCAAAACTCCAGATGACCTTGACGATGCTGTAAACTCCTTCACCATCGCTATTCAACAAGCTGACTGCCTCCTCTCCCAAGCACTCCCAGATAAGTCACAACCAAAATCATTTACCACAACACCTCATAGACCTCATCCGCACCAAACGCCGATCCAGATCCTTATGGCAACGCACCCGTCACCCAGAGGATCGCCGCTCCTATAACTTTTTTTGTAGAAAATTAAAGCGGGAGCTGGCGATCTTCCGTTCCCAATCCTATAATACCTACCTCTCCTCTCTCTCGACTCGTGACAATTCCCTGTGGAATGTCACGAAGAGAATCCTAAAATCACACCATATTTCCCATCCCCTTCGTCGTAGTAATGGTTCCTGGGCTACGTCTGATGAAGACAAAGCCGAGGAACTTGCCAAATACGTTTCCGAAGTCTTCACACCTCATCCAGAATCCCATCCAAACCACACTGCAGTAGTGGAAGAGTTCCTTCAGTCTCCAATTCCGCTTTCATTACCTCCTAAAGCAGTCAATCCCTCTGAGGTCAAATATCTTCTCCGAAAACTTGCACTCCGTAAATCTCCTGGATACGATCTCCTCACTCCTCAGATTCTCAGACAGCTTCCATCTAAAGCCGTTATATTTGTTACATATATTTACAACTCCATTCTACGCACTGCTCATTTTCCTCTCCTATGGAAACATTCCACAATAATTCTCTTCCTAAAACCAGGTAAACCTCCTAACACTACGACATCATATAGACCTATCAGCCTACCCCAATCCTTTCAAAAATCTTTGAAAAAATCCTCCTCAAACGAATATTACCTTTATTAGAATCCCACACTATTCCTTCCCATCAGTTTGGATTCCGTTCCCAACACTCAACCGTTCAGCAAGGGCTCCGAGTCGTTGACCATATTTCCTCTGCCCTTCAGAACAAGGAGTACTGCTCGGGTGCATTTCTGGACATAACGCAAGCATTTGACCGGGTGTGGCACCCGGGATTGCTCTTTAAGCTCAAAAACCATTTACCCCAATCCTTATACCTAGTCCTCCGATCCTATCTATCAAACCGCTCCTTCCGAGTTCGTTGTGGTGCAGAATATTCCAATTATTATCCAGTCGAATCCGGTGTTCCTCAGGGCAGTGTCCTTGGTCCTATCCTCTACAATATATACACGGCTGATATTCCTCTTTGCCCTAATACCTTCCTAGCAACGTACGCTGATGACACAGCTATCCTATCCTCTCACTTACATCCCGAAATTGCATCTACAGGCCTCCAAACGCACCTTTCTCAAATTGAAGACTGGTGTAACAACTGGAGAATCAAAGTCAATGAATCCAAATGCAGACATGTCACCTTTACCCTTCGAAGACAATCCTGCCCTCCAGTTCTCTTTAACTCCGTTCCTCTTCCTTTCTCCAACACAGTCCGGTATCTTGGCTTCCTTCTGGACAAAAGACTAACTTGGAACCCGCATACTAGACTTAAACGACAAGAACTTAATCGACCATTCGGACAATTATACAGACTACTGAACAGAAATTCTAAATTATCTATCGAGAACAAACTGCTAATATACAAGACAGTACTGAAACCTATCTGGACCTACAGACTTGAACTGTGGGGGACAGCCAAATTTTCTAACATCAAACGCATTCAATCCTTCCAATCAAAAGTCCTCCGAACAATAGTTAATGCTCCTTATTATGTATCCAACCATACCTTACACCGCGACCTAAATATTCCATTTATTTTAGACCTTATACCAATAAAATTCTCTAAATTCCATCAGAACCTTATCCATCACCCTAATCCCCTAGCTCAATCCTTATCCAGCTCCACACATCCTAACCATCCTCCTAGAAGGTTGAAACGGCAGTGGCCTCGAGACCTCTTATAAAATGTATATTGGAGTTCTAGCATTGGCTAGATTCTCCACTCACGTGCTGTATGCTTGTGAAATGTATATAGGTATGAATGACTTTTGTATATATTTTTATTGATTTTGTTTTGTATATATTTATATTGTATTATTATTATATAAATTTATTGTTTTGTATATATCGTGTGAATGCAGTATGAATGTTGTACTTTATCCCTATTAAAAATGTCCTAAATTGGACAGATTGTAATATTGTTCAATAAAGAATTGTTTCTAAGTATATTTGTTATGTAGCCAGCTCTATTTGTATCGGGGCTAGTCCGGAAGCAAATAAAATTATTCATTCATTCACCTAAATTGGTGATTTAGCCCACTGTGCGCCGTCCGCTAAATTTCTCCATAACTACTGGAGCAATTTTTTTTTTTTTTTTTTCTAAATTCGCCACAAAAATAAAAGTTCATGCAACGATGATTCTTCTACACGCACCTAGACGTTGATATCAGCTGGTTTATTTTAAAAATATCAGCCGATTAAAAGTGATTTAATTCTATAACTCGGTTCTTTTTGAAGATAGAGAAAAAATTTATAAGTGCTATTAACCACAAAACCGCGAATAATTATATAAAAGAGAAAAAAGAAAAGAATTTTTTTTTAAATTTTACACATTAATACACTCAAAACTCAGTTATTTTTGAGGATAGAGAAAAGTATGTAGAGAGTTTTAGAATCAGTAGAGCGCGTTAAAATAGAAAAAGAAAAAAATTGAAATGTGGCTTATATATACGCTTGTAACTATGTTATTTTCGAAGATTGAGAAAAAAACTCAGTATTGATTTTTAACCAAAAAAAACGCAAATAATTATTAGAAAAAAAAAAATAATACGTTTCAAGATGCGTAGAATCCGAATAACGAATAAAAAAGAAATTCGTTTCTCCTAATTAATAAATAAATCAGACCGATGATAATGAATTAAAGTTTCGACAAAATGAAAAAAAGAATCATTGAAATTGGTTAACAACTAACTGAGATATTGCGTTTTGAAATCAGCGGTAGTGGCCTGATATTATTATTTGAATTATTGCTTTTCATATTAATCAATACCTATATAAACAGTTATACCCCAATATTGTTATTTGGAAATAATAAACCATTGTGTAATAATTTGCAGCGTTTTTTTAGTTCAAATGACATACGAGAACGTACACAGACTATTTTGAAAAACTTGGTGACTTTAACAAGTATTTTGATTGAATCGGGGATTTGCAGCATTTGTATATTTTATGGTCTCTTATTGTACAATCCATCAGAAGTAAGGAATAGAAAATGTACTGTATCACATAATAAATTAATTGTTAGGTTCTTTTAATTAAAATGATCCATTTGCATTCAACTTATTTAATTTCTTCTCCCTACGTTTCGGCTTCTTGCCATTTTCAAGGGATCTACAAATATCATTTATTTTAAAACTAAAGAATAAAACAACATTATTTTTTTACATTGTTACAAGACAATTTACATACCTTTTTATATTCCATCATCATGCACTTATACAAATATATATTTTGTCACATTTAAAAATAAAATAAAACTATTATAGGCTGACCAGCCCTGTCATGGTTGATATCTCCCACTGGATTAAACTATTATAAAGTATTATTTGTAAAAAAATAATGTTGTTTTATCTTTTAGTTTTAAAATAAATGATGTTTGTAGATCCCTTGAAGAAGCCGAAACGTAGGGAGAAGAAAATAAGAAATTAAATAAGTTGAATGAAAATGGATCATTTTGATTAAAGGAACCTAACAATACATTTAGTCATTCAAACAACTTTTAATTGTAATAAAAATTAATAAATTAAGTTCAATAATTAACGTCGTTAAAGATATGAAAAAATAATAGTACAAACTATAGAATTACAATAGACATTAAATCATTAGTGTCAACCAGGATATAAACATCAAAATACAATAAGCATATAGTCAAAAAGCATGATTTAATGCATTTAGCGCCACAAACAGTTTAAGCCTCTATTAAAAGATGTGATCAAACTGACAGGCCCCATCCAACCATCAGAAGAAGCTAACATGATTTCGATAGCTACAAGACGAAGCTTCCTCCAACAAGCGATGGCGAGATCCAAGAGCGGAAGGTCCTGACACTTGTGGCTGAGCCACGCCCCTATTGATCGAGCTCCCCCTCCACTGGCTATAAAGACCATTCCACAAGTGACAACAACCACGTGGGCACCACAAATGTGTGTAGCATGGTGTGGTGGAGAGGAACAGTAAGCTAGGTCTCCCGCGTCGGCTGCTTCACATTACAGAGGGGTGGGTCAATCATAAGACAGGGTGGAAGAATGGCATGCCGACTTATAATTAAACAATGTTTGACATTCTAAACTGCTCTACCAAGCAGCGAATTCAAACCCGTAAAGCTCCAGCTATAAACAACGATCTAGCTCGGGTAATTGACATAATTACTGAAAATTATAATTTAAAAAACATACAGGTATGATCCTCATAGACATACAGAAAGCATTTGATAAAATCTCTCCCCAGTTTCTCATATATGTACAAACTAATTGAATTTTCCTAGATACCTAATACTATCAATAGCTTCCTTCATAAATAACAGATCTTTCTATGTTTCATTAAACAACTGCTGTTCGACAAAAAGGTACACTAAGACTGGATTACCTCAAGGATCATGCCTTAGCCCTCTGTTATTTAATTTATTTATCAACGATATCCCTAAAAACAGCAAAACAAAAATTTCACTATTTGCCGACGACACTGCAATTCTAGCATCCTCATTAAGAATATGCGCTATTACCAAAAGAGTAAAAGAAGCTTTCATTAAAACCATGAAATGAGTCAGTGGGGACTAAAAAACTGAAGCAATAATATTTACAAAACGCCATTTCAAGACACGTTAAGTATTTAGGAGTCATCCTAGACCATAAACTACTTTTCAAACGTCACGTAGACAATAAAATAAATAGTGCCCGTAAATTATTATATAAAATGTACCCCTACTTTAATAAACTAACAAAATTAACACCAAAAAACAAACTAATTTTATATAAATCTGTTATCAGGCCTATAATTACATATGCATGCCCAGCCTGGAGTCTTACAAGCAAAACACATATTAAAAAATTGCAATTAATACAAAATAGATGCCTAAGAATAATTAATAATTATCCACCATTCACAAAAATAACTACCATGCACAAAGATCTGAACATACCTATAATACAAGAATTTATACACCAACAAACACAATTATTTTTCTCAAAATGCCTGACGATTCTCAAACTGACAGACGATACCCTTATAAAACAAATTGGTAATTATACTAAACTATCAACCTCTAAATATAGACATAAGAGAACTAAACATACACTGTTATAAAATTCTAAATTACTCAATTCCATCATCTGATTTTAATAACTATAATTTAGTTTAATTATTTATTTTAATTTTTATTTATTTTTTGTTGTTGTTTGGTTTCTCTCTTTTTTTTTTCTTTTCTTAGTTGGTTTTATTTTTTTTTTTTTACCAACAATAAAAACAATTGATGTACAAAATTAATTTTTAGGGAATAAGTAGCGCATTGTAATAAATTTCCAATCAATATTTTTAAAGCTGTGCAGATGTATTCTAAACAAATAAAGATTGATATTGTTGAAAAATAAAAAATAAATAAACAACGATGTTTATTATTCATAATACATTGTCAACAGCATCCATTGTTAAAAAGCGACCCAATAATTCACGAAACAATACAAACGTAAATATCGGTTAAATATTCTAAACAAATATATATAAATTTTTTTATTATTCATATTTTCATTGTGATACAAACTCGGGGTAGATCCAAATATGGAATAGTACCATACGTCTGTTTATTCATTTACCGTTACTTTTATGCTACTGTGGGAGTCCAAAATTTTGCCTATCCTGGTTTAATTAGGATAGAGATCTTTAACGAGGATGAAGACAACCATCCGAAGGACGGTTTAACCGAGGAATTTTTTTAACCAAAAATAAATTCTTGGGACACCTACCAGGTTCGAACCGGGAACCTTGGGTAAAGAAGGCTCTTTAAAATAGCCATTACACCAAGGTGACCCCACAACTGCTTTACCTGAGAACCTTGGTAGTTGCTCATTCGCTCATAATGTTTGCATAGACTAATTATTTAAAAAAAGATTATTTGTCAGGGCGAAAAATCCGATACAATAGTAGTTCCTAAAAGGTTATCCGCGATGACCAGTAAGTCCGCGATTGGTCGTGGAAAAATAATTTTTAATTGGTCAAGCGTAAAATATTTGTGAAGTATTTTACATGGTCAACAATGAATAAAACAACATTATAAGTGACAAATTCTGGTGCGGGCAACACACGACTTTCACTTACCTCCGTTTTTAAAATCGATTAAAAATTTTTTAAACACAGTTAGAGATAAAAATGAGTGAAACCATTTAACAATTAGTTAAATTGAATTTCTATAAAAACATGTGTTTTTTTATTAAAAAATCTATTATATTATTATCTAAAATAATCAATCAGTTTTATCGGCTTTTTATCACTGTTTATTAACTTTTACAAGCTTGCGTATACGATAATATTTTTTTCATTGTGGATATAATTAGTTGACCGTTGAGAATTACTGGAAGGAATTAGTCCGGGTGGCGGTCATTAAATGAAACAACTGAATAGTTTCAACTATTTTATTATTTGCCAACGTTTCGACCCCCATTGTGGGTCATCATCAGGGCTAAAAAGATACAAAAAAGATACATTTAAAATAAGATTAAAAATACTATTTAAAAAAAAAAAAACTATTGCGCTGGAGAATGTCAATATTATAACATAAAAGGAACTAGATGTGTAAAGAAATCAATTAATTAAATTACAATGATAAAGGTATACTAATGAGAGCTATACAGACCAGATAATGACTAAAGATAATGTACAAATATATAAGAAAAAAATTACATGAAATAAAAAACATTAAAAAATGGAGTACAATCTACATCTCCACTGTACTCCATTTTTTTAATGTTTTTTATTTCATGTAATTTTTTTTTCTGGGTAAAGATGCTAAAAAATATAAAAATTGCATTAAAAAAATATTATTTCAGTTTTCTCCTTTAGTTGTTTATCAAATTGTTAATCACAAACACACAGACCTTTTTGCGGGACTTGGTTATTTGGGCTCAGGAGACCCTAAAACGTGTATTTCCGTTGAAAACTGGAATTCGAAAATTTTCACGATCGCAATACTTTTCCTTACTATTTCATATATAGGTAAGTGAAAGTAATAATCGCTAGTAATCACTGACGAGTGAGTGGCTGCTTCTTCAGTATCACAATCTCAAAATTGGTTATTTTCTAACCTTTTTAAAATGAACTTAAATTTCCAATACATATATATATATATATATATATATATATATATATATATATATATATATATATATATATATATATTATTCTAGATTTAGATTTTCAGGATTTGGGAAGGCTTTACGATTGAAATGATTGGATGAAGGGATCCGTGAAATATTTTTGTTGGGAGCCTCTGCGTTACTAAAAAATAAAAGTAAACCCGGATAGATCAGAATTTTACTCCCACCACATCTGGAACACAGAGGTGTCGCCCAGAAACTTAATACGAATATAAATGAGTAACCAATGCTTTAAAGAGGACGAAAAAAACACTAAAACATTTGCAAATGGAAGCAGGTATATTTCATGGGGTATTAAGAAAATCGTTGCCAGAGGATAAAGACATTTTAATATTAATAGGAGCTAAGGAGACTTTAGAGCCGCACTTATTGTCTGCCGCAGAAAAGTTGGTAAGTAGCGCCCGAAATAGGGGCAATCATTACCTTCTTGGCTATTATCTCGCGAGACATAAACCCACTCAGCTCAATTGGGGCTCACGTCATAAGACACGAGGTGTTTGCTATAGAAATATGTCTAAGGCCTCGAACTTAATTCAAAAAGTTCTCTAATAATTAATAGTTCTGATAATCATCAATGATTCTAACCCCAGCATCTCGACTGATCATGATATTTTTGATATCACCTTGACTTAAACGCATAAAATCTCTTTAAGGTTATGAGAGAGAAATGCTTTATTTATTTAAATAAATGCTGCCCAAATACATCGGGTTGCTTAAATAACACAGCATACTTATCAATCACTTTGATCAATACTACATTTTCAATTTTTTTTTTTTCTATTCTAATACAAATTTATAATATTTACAATTCTTTTTTCTTCTCTTTTAGCCGTTTACATTATTTTATTTTATTTCTCTCTAGCACTATATTGTAGATTATACCTTTGGTACGCACATTAAATAATCAAAATATAATCATATTCATCATTTAATTGCCATACAGGTGATGGTGGATAATCCCCAGGGAGTCCAATATCATATTTTCTGCTAACACCGCTATATCTCCTACATCGACACCCAACTTCTTCCAAAAAGCTCCTTGTGCTTCCCGGGATCGCTCCGCGAGACCCAAACCATAGATAGACCTCTAACGGAGAACTGTCTCTCGCCAAATGTCTCGCGGACAGGGATGCATTTCTCGTAGATGACTCTCTTCTCCCTTTCCACTCCACCTGCTTGATCGAGGTCATTAGTCTCATAAACATAAATTTCATTAAAGTTAGGTTTAGATTGTTCATAGTGTTTTAACAAAACACAGACGAGCCAGATCACTCACTCGTAGGTAAGCAAAATGTAAGAAAAACGTGAGGACCATTTTACTTGTATTTGTAGTAATTATTATCTTTAGTCACAACAATAAAACACTAATCATTATCCCTGAACTTTTCAATTTTTTTCATAACTAATATTGTAAAGCTAGTTTTCAAAAATTAGCCTGAGATAGTAATTGAAGTTTTGAAAAAGGAGTAACTACAGTAAATTGTAATGCCGCCAAATACTGACTTGATCGTTCTATTCCTTTTTATTATCTGTACCTCTACAACCCATAAGGGATCTTGGACTCAGTGCATGGAGAGATTCCAACTGTTCCAGACCAAAGACCATGCAATGAGGTGATTATGGTCGAAATCAGCAAGGTTTTCCGGCACATTTTGGGTGCCCACTTTATAGAGGCTAAGTCACCATTCCCTAGGGTCCTCTCTCACACTCCTGAAATAACAGAATTATTAAAATTCTCCTACGGCATTCGAGATTCGAACCCAGGAACCAGAGAACAGTAAACAAGAGAGGGATCACAAACCCGCAGGTGGCCTAGGATTTTTTAATGGGAGTAAAAAATCCTTAGTTACGTCGTCCTTCGCAGGAGACGTTAAAAGGTGGTCCCGAGCCTGTGCGATGTCAGGTACTCGTTAAAGATCCCTATCCTAATGAAACCTGGATAGGCAAAATTTAGGACTCCCACTGTAGCATCGTTCGATTAGCCTAGTAGCATAAAGTGACGTTAAATAAATAAACAAACAAACAAACAGTAAACAAGAGGTCTATCCACTAGACACCGCCCCCTTACTCTCCTTCCTATTACAAAATATATTATAAAATAACCAAGGATGTAGAAAATATTCTATCTCCAATTCCAGGACCGCGGTTCGTTTACATTTCCATAACATGAAATAAACGTTTTATTGAATTGTTGAAGGGCTGAATTGCATTAACTTTGCTACACTACAATATACGAAATCGATATAATAATGGTCAAAGTTGAATATGTCATCACCGTGACAACCACCATGATTACAACAATATTCCAAATAACGTATTTTTCAGTTACTCATTAGTTGTTGTTAAAAAGACCAAAAAAATTCTAAAAATTGAACTTCATACAGAAAACAACAGCATACCACTGATTTCTGTGCAGTTTTAAAGATGATTTTATCATAAATGTTTGATAAATTTGAGTCCATGGCTTTCAAGAAGTACATGTTTGTTGTTGTTTATTTGTTTAACGTCCCTTTATGCTACTATGGCTAATCGGACGATGCTAAATTTTGCCTATCCAGGTTTTATTTGGATAGGGATCTTTAACGAGTACCTGACATCGCACATGCTCGGGACCACCTTTTAACGTTCCCTCCGAAGGACGGCATAACTAAGGATTTTTTGCTCCCATTAAAAAATCCTAGGGCCATCCGCAGGTTTGAACCCGCGACCTTTGGCATAGAAAGCTGTTATGCTAGCAACTACGCTATGGGTGACCCCTCAAGAAGTACATAAAATATTGGTAAATATTTATCTGAACAAAAAACAAGATTTATTGTAAGATTAAAAAGTTATCGTAAATATATATTATATATATATATATATATATATATATATATATATATAGAGAGAGAGAGAGAGAGAGAGAGAGAGAAAAAAAAAAGAACCACGTACTCATAAGAAAGGACGAATGACCACACGGAAAAACCTATAATGGGGGAGAATCATGGGGAGAAAACGTTATGTTTGTAAAACTTATTTAAATTGTTAATAAGGTTTATTATTATATTTAATGTAAGTTTGAATTATAATTAATATTTTGTTTGTTACAAAATTCCATCAATCAATCAAGACCATTGGTCATGACAAAAAAATAATTATTGCAATTGTGTAATTGAACAAAAAATCTCTAAAAGGGTAGTCCTCGACGCACCCCCTCCTTTCTTTTATGTTAAAAATGCTTTTTTTACTAATAATAAATATAATAATAGGCTTAGCGAACCCGAAGGTTCGATGCCGATACCATCATATTCCGCCTACACAGACTCGTCCAATGTTCACCATTCAAGCCCAAGCCACCGAGATCAGCCTTAAGGCAATCCTCCCATCTCCGCTTCGGCCTACCTTTCGGACGCCTACCAGTCGGATCAGCAAATACCAACTTTCTCGGAATCCGCTCGTCATCGAGCCCAACAACTTTACTCGCCCATTTGAGACTCCGCGATGCAATTTTTTTTTTTACTAAAACATATTTTTTTTTTTTTTTAGAGCGAGTTATGTCTGTTTCGGGCAAATATATTATTTTGACATGCGAAACAAAAAGGAAAAGGACGTATAAAAAAAAAATTGAAGAAAAATGATAAAGCATACTCAAGTAATTAAAGATCCAAACCTAAAAACTGATTGTCTCGGAAAGCACTCCAAATCCTTCCTTTCTTCCGTGGATTCTTCAATTGTAAGGAAGAGAACGAACAAAAGGAAGTATGTTTTATTATGACAATTTCGTTTTATATATTTCATCGCTGTACCAATAAAGTTTATTGGTTCCTTCACGAGCAGCTGTTAATAATAAACGTGACTCCTACCACTTCTGCTATAAAACCAAAGTGATTGTCACGTGATGAGATAATATTTAAATGGAAGGAATACAATGTTTATAAAGTTATCTCTTCTATCGCATCCTATCGCAAGTTTTCATTATAACAATATTAACATTATATCTTTTTAAGTATATTTATTGGTATTTACAACTGTATAATAAAATACCTTTAGTAAATGTGATACAAGATAAGTTGACATGATTCATATGTAGGGATACTACCCATTGGCAGCTCCCCAAAGACTATGCTAAACAAGAAGGTCTTGGGGCCATCTTCTTTTCAGACGTCTCGGAGGATTATCACGGATTGTAGAGGAAGCAAGGATTGAAACTAGTGGGTTAGAGTGAGAATGGAGTTTGTCATGAAAGGAGTGGTACCTAGTTCGGGCCAAATCAGCAACAAAGGGAATATTAAGGTCTTTATGGATGAGTTTGTTTGTGACAAAATAAGCAGCATTGAGGATTTTTCGAAGAATTTTGGATTGTAAGGATTGGAGACGAGATGAATTTGATGGTTTAGTAGAGCCCCAAATCTCTACTCCGTAAGTCCATATTGGTCTTATGATAGTCATGTAGATGAGTCTTTTCTACTTAAGTGGAAGGTTTGAGCGTTTGTCCAGTAAGTGTTGAAGTATTCGAAAAAGTCGAGCAGTTTCTTGTCTTTTCAGTCTTGTATGAGGGTTAAAAGTGAGACGTTTGTCCAGGTGCAGTCCTAGGTATCGGATCTGTTCAACCGGGACAAGATCATTATAACTAAATTCCATCAGCTGATACATTATAGTGGTCATGAAAATATTTGACAATTACATACCCGAATCCATCCAACGAAGAGGGGTAAGAAATTAATACAGAATATGACTGTATAATCATAAATAAATTGGGGTTACCTTTAAAATAGTGGTAAGCATAACAGCCTCCTGTGCCCAAGGTCCTGGTTCAAACCCGCAGGAAGCCATAGGATTTTTTAATGGGAGCAAAAAATCCTTAGTTATGCCGTCCTTCGGAGGGGACGTTAAAAGGTGGCCCCGAGCCTGTGCGATGCCAGTTACTCGTTAAAGATCCCTATCCTAATAAAACCTGGATAGGCAAAATTTAGGACTCCCACTGTAGCATTGTCCGATTAGCCACAGCAGCATAAAGGGAAGTTAAATAAAATAAATAAATTTGAATAGGAATTATAACAGCCACTTGTTCTTTAATCATCATTGCGCCAATTGTTTTTCAAAATTATATATACTTAGCATAATTAGCAAAAGTTCAATTCTTGTTTTGTTTTTTATAAATATAATAAAATAATGACCTAAAGAGAAACGACATTAATGTAAACTTGGAATTGACATAGCAAACTACTAGAACAAACACTGGGCGTTGGGTACACAAAGATATGAATATGCTCCGGGTCGGACGGGGAACTTAGGCAGTTCTCCATTAGACCCGAAAGCCTTTGACGGCAGACGGCTCTATTTGCCTCAATATTGCAAGAGGACTCTTTCATCTCCTTACAAGGGTCCTGTGTACAAGGAGCACTTTAAATGTCCATCTAAGTTTCTGCCAGGAAACACGAATAATTAATTCCACGACTAATATGACAAATGATGAAGGCATATAAGGTAATATTGTCGTAACATTTAATAATTTCAAGAGGAGGATGGTTGGGGGTACGGTCATCAGAGATAAACACACATTAAAACATACTGCTATTTTAATTATGTGGGGGTACGGTCATTAGAGATAAACACACATTGAAACATACTGCTATTTTAATTATTTTCCTTCGAAGCCGAGCGAAGAGGAATTGGTATGGAGAACGATATTGGGACAATATTACAAAATACCCAGTAGTCAGCCACCAAACTGATGAATTATCTAAAAGACACATCAATATTTTCCAAAAGATTTTTAATGTTATATATATATATATATATATATATATATATATATATATATATATATATATATATATATTTATTATTATTATTATTTTTTTTTTATTATTATTTATTATTTTTTGCTGATCTCGGGAGCTTGGGCTTGAATGGTGAGCACTGGACGAGTCTGTGTAGGCGGAATTAGGTGGTATCGGCATCGAACCTTCGGGTTCGCTAAGCCTATTATTAGTATTATTATTTTTTATTTTTATTTTATTATTTTCTTATATGTAGTTATCTTATATAATTGTTTGTATTTAACTTAAAATATTATATCTGTATTTATGTATGTTTTAGTGTATTATGTATTTTATTTTATTATGTATTATGTATTTTGTGATTAGTATATTTTTATGTATTATTTTCGAATTGTATGTATAATTTCGTATATTATGTATAATGTTTGTACTGTATTTTATAATTTATCATGAATGTATTATTATTAGTATATATGTATGTATTATTAGTATATATGTATGTATTATTACTTTTATTATATTGTATCTGCATTATTAGTTTAGGGCTAAAATAACCTCTATGGTTGAAAAGCCTTTATGTTACAAATAAATAAATAATTATGTGTCGACGTTTCAGCCTACATAGTGGGCCATCATCAGGGTTGGCTCTAGAAATGGACAACAAAAACTTCATTAGACACCGTCTCAGAGCCAACCCTGAAAAGAAGGACCACAATGAAGGCCGAAACGTCGACACATAATTAAAATAGCACTATGTTTTAACGTGTTTCTCTCTAATGACCGCATCCCCAACCATCTTCCTTATCTAATTTCTCAACGGTCAACAAATCTCCATCATTTAGAAATTTCAAAGTACTGCTTGTGCTCCAAGGTACATATATTTTTTTTTTTTTTTTTTAGAAACAATTCTTTATTGAACAATATTACAATCTGTCCAATTTAGGACATTTTTAATAGGGATAAAGTACAACATTCATACTGCATTCACACGATATATACAAAACAATAAATTTATATAATAATAATACAATATAAATAAATACAAAACAAAATCAATAAAATATATACAAAAGTCACTCATACTTATATACAATTCACAAGCATACAGCACGTGAGTGGAGAATCTAGCCAATGCTAGAACTCCAATATACATTTTACAAGAGGTCTCGAGGCCACTGCCGTTTCAACCTTCTAGGAGGATGGTAAGGATGTGTGGAGCTGGATAAGGATTGAGCTAGGGGATTAGGGTGATGGATAAGGTTTTGATGGAATTTAGAGAATTTTAATGGTATAAGGTCTAAAATAAATGGAATATTTAGGTCGCGGTGTAAGGTATGGTTGGATACATAATAAGGAGCATTAACTATTGTTCGGAGGACTTTTGATTGGAAGGATTGAATGCGTTGGATGTTAGAAAATTTGGCTGTCCCCCACAGTTCAAGTCCGTAGGTCCAGATAGGTTTCAGTACTGTCTTGTATATTAGCAGTTTGTTCTCGATAGATAATTTAGAATTTCTGTTCAGTAGTCTGTATAATTGTCCAAATCGTCGATTAAGTTCTTGTCGTTTAAGTCTAGTATGTGGGTTCCAAGTTAGTCTTTTGTCCAGAAGGAAGCCAAGATACCGGACTGTGTCGGAGAAAGGAAGCGGAACGGAGTTAAAGAGAACTGGAGGGCCGGATTGTCTTCGAAGGGTAAAGGTGACATGTCTGCATTTGGATTGATTTACTTTGATTCTCCAGTTGTTACACCAGTCTTCAATTTGAGAAAGGTGTGTTTGGAGGCCTGTAGATACAATTTCGGGATCTAAGTGAGAGGATAGGATAGCTGTGTCATCAGCGTACGTTGCTAGGAAGGTATTAGGGCAAAGAGGAATATCAGCCGTGTATATATTGTAGAGGATAGGACCAAGGACACTACCCTGAGGAACACCGGATTCGACTGGATAATAATTGGAATATTCTGCACCACAACGAACTCGGAAGGAGCGGTTTGATAGACAGGATCGGAGGACTAGGTATAAGGATAGAGGTAAATGGTTTTTGTGCTTAAAGAGCAATCCCGGGTGCCACACCCGGTCAAATGCTTGCGTTATGTCCAGAAATGCACCCGAGCAGTACTCCTTGTTCTCAAGGGCAGAGGAAATATGGTCAACGACTCGGAGCCCTTGCTGAACGGTTGAATGTTGGGAACGGAATCCAAACTGATGGGAAGGAATAGTGTGGGATTCTAATAACGGTAATATTCGTTTGAGGAGGATTTTTTCAAAGATTTTTGAAAGGATTGGGAGTAGGCTGATAGGTCTATATGATGTCGTAGTGTTAGGAGGTTTACCTGGTTTTAGGAAGAGAATTATTGTGGAATGTTTCCATAAGAGAGGAAAATGAGTAGTGCGTAGAATGGAGTTGTAAATATATGTAAGAAATATAACGGCTTTAGATGGAAGCTGTCTGAGAATCTGAGGAGTAAGGAGATCGTATCCAGGAGATTTACGGAGTGCAAGTTTTCGGAGAAGATACTTGACCTCAGAGGGATTAACTGCTTTAGGAGGTAATGAAAGCGGGATTGGAGACTGAAGGAACTGTTCCACTACTGAAGTGTGGTTTGGATTGGATTCTGGATGAGGTGTGAAGACTTGGGAAACGTATTTGGCAAGTTCCTCGGCTTTGTCTTCCTCAGACGCAGCCCAGGAACCATTACTACGACGGAGGGGATGGGAAATATGGTGTGATTTTAGAATTTTCTTAGTGACATCCCACAGGGAATTGTCACAAGCCGAAAGAGAAGAAAGGAAGGAACTAAAGGATTGGGAACGGAAGGTCGCCAACTCCCTCTTTAATTGTCTACAATAAAAGTTATAGGAGCGGCGATCTGTGGGGTGACGGGTGCGTTGCCATAAGGATCTGGATCGGCGTTTGGTGCGGATGAGGTCTATGAGGTGTTGTGGTAAATGATTTTGGTTATGACTTATCTGGGAGTGCTTGGGAGAGGAGGCAGTCCAAACAGCTTGTTGAATAGCGATGGTGAAGGAGTTTACGGCATCGTCAAGGTCATCTGGAGTTTTGAGTTTCACTCTGAGGTCAATATCACTGGTCAGGATTTGGCGAAAAAGGTCCCAGTTTACTGGTCCTCTGATAAATGACGGTGGGGTGGGTTTAGGAATAGGAATTAGGCATACTTTAAGGAGCAATGGACTATGGTCAGAGGACAGTTCATCAAGGCGAGCCACCGACATGTTTAGGGAGCCTAATCCGCTGTGAATGAAGAAGTCAAGGATGTCAGGATTACGGTTAGGATCAGTTGGCCAGTAGGTAGGGGAGTCAGGAGGCAGGAGGTTGAAACGTCTAGAGCTGAGTGCAGACTGTAAATTCCGCCCACGACAATTCGTGGATCTGCAACCCCATTGTTGGTTCTTAGCATTCATGTCTGCACCAGAATGAAGTGGTTTCCTAAGGCATTGAGGAAGGATTCGAATAGAATGTTGGAGATGGAATGTTTAGGAGGACAGTACGCTGATGCGAGGGTGATCGGAAAAGAAAAAGTCTTGATTACTATGGCGGTGCATTGTAGGAAATCATAGGAGGGAACTGGGAGTATATGGTGGGAGAGGGACTGGTGCACAATGACAGCAGTACCGGCATGGGCTTTTCCGTCTGGGTGGTCTGTACGGTATGTTACGTATTGAGGTATTTTAAAGAACTGTTTAGTGGTTAGTCTAGTTTCAGTAATTAGTGCTACATCAACGTTTTTTGTCTTGCAATAAAGCTGTAAGTTCGTCAGTGTGATTTCTAACACCATTCGCATTCCAAAGGAGAATGGACAAGGAGTTAGGTGTAGTCATTTAAGGTTTTTTTAAGGCAGCGATTAAATTTGATACGAGATTAGTAAGTAGTGATATTAGCGGCATAACAAGAGATTTGATTTCAGTGATGAAGGATGTCATTAAACTTGTAAGGTCTGTGACATTTGATGGAGGAGGAATATGAGAAATTTGATGCGGATGAGGTTTTTGAGGGTTGGGTAAATTTTGAGGAATAGGTGGTTGTGGAAGGGGTTCAGGATTTTGAGGTATGCGTTGTTCCGGCAGGGCCTCTTTGTTCTGGTTCCCACCTCCAAGTAGATGGGCAAATGTTACATTGGAATCAATTGTTTTTGAAGGTTGTCTTCTGCTTCTGATCGGTTCAGCTGTTTCATCCAGATTCTGAGGTTTTTGGTATCTGCTTTTGAGGTTCTTGTAGATTTGACATCCCTTGTAGTTAGCCGGGTGGTCCTCTAGGCACAGAGCACATACAGCGGGTGTTGATCTTAATCGTGTACATTCTTCTGATTTATGTTGCTCACCGCATTTCACACAGCGTTGTGTGGTGACAGTAAGTTCTCGTATGACCATATGCCTGACAATTATGGCACTGAACTATTTCTTTCTTAGTGTAAGGTTTCTCAACTCTTACACTAGTATAGTACAACCTATTGAGGTCGTAAATTTTTTCAACTCCTGCTGTTGGTTCCAAGTCCACGAAGAATAGAGGCAGTGGAATTTTATCTTTTAGGACATTGGTCACTTGCCGCACTTTATAGCCTATCTCCGTCAGTTCTTCTTTGATAGCTGTAACTGGTGTCGAAGGGTGTAGGTTTCTAATTACAACCCTTAAAGCTCTCTCCTGGCGCAACTGATAGGTATGAAAATCAGCTTTGGTCTCAGTCAGATATTTCACTATTTTTCTGTAGCTTTCGGCGGTAGTCGGGGATATTTTAGTATCACTGGTTCTACTTATACAAGAATAACTATTAGGATCAGTTACTTTGTTTAAATGCGCACACATCAGTTGAAAATTTTTAATATTTTTAACAAATATTGGTGGAGGTAGTGGTTCCCTGGGTATAGGAGAAGATTCCATGGTTTCTTTTTCATTTTGGAGGATCTGAAATGGATTCGGTGTAAAAAACGGCGATTCATCAGTTAATCCTTGTGATGATGTGCTAGGCTGTGGTTCAGATCCTAAAGAGGTAGCTGAAGCGGTCGCTGGTGGAATCATTTTTTTATTATTTTCACGGCGAGGTCTCTGTTTTGTAGGAGACGAGTTTGAACCTGCAGATCTAGATCTTTTACTTGTAGCTTTTGAGGACATAACTTGATGGAAATATCTCATTGATTAAAAAAAAAAAAATAAATAAATAAATAATAATAAAAAAAGGAACAATAATAAATAAATAATGAGATGAGAATGAGAAGGAAAGATAATAAAAGAAAGATAACTTAAAGAAAAGCAAGCCCGAGCTTGCCGAGCTAGCGGCGATCAGCTGATCAGTGACCCTCCTTTCACTTTTCGCGATTCTACAAAGTAAATTATAACTGCTTACCGATATTTCTCCAATATTCACTGCTGTGGTTTTCTTGAAGTCTAGTGATGTTTTCCAGACTGAACTCAAGCGAATTTCTACTGAAAAGAGCAAAAATCTGAGAGACGAAGTAACGTATGACTGTTATCATCGAGCGCATCAGCTGTTCTAAGGTACATATTAAGACTTTTTTTTTTTTTAATCACTACATCATTCGCAAACTCTAGCTGTTAATTCTCACAACTTCTTAACCTCGTACAAAGAGAGCTTTCAGCTACTTCTAGCAGCATGTTAAGTAATACTTGAGAAAGAGGTTTTAGAGGAGGTGAGGGTGAAACGAATAATAGCTGCACAATGGTATCAAAAATATTCTTTTATTGTCCTCTAGGTACACTTTATAGCAAATGAAGAATAAATTAACCCAGAAGAGAGACAAAAATGAGGAGCGCACAATAATAATAATATATGAGATAGATGACAACAGCTGGTGAGAGGTTGCAATGGATTTGTCACTGTAAAATAAAATAATCTTTCTATTATAATAAGATATAGAAAATAAAATAAGAAATAAAAATGAGCTTCAATTAAATACAAAGAGAACTAAAGTATAAACATGCTTGAGGCAGTGACAAATCCAATTCACATAACCTCTTTGCTCCCACCAGCTGTGTGTTTATACTAGGGGCGGGCATAATCGAATGATCGTCATAATCGAATGATCGAATGATTAATATGCTTTCTGAGAGGAAATATGCCAAAATTCCTGTCTCTATGATGGCTGAGGTGGCTGAGCCTAGATGTAAATATGCATAATTTATGTGATAAGAAAAAAAAAAGAAAAAAAAAGGTTCGATTATCTTATACGTTAAATAAAATACGTTAAACAGTTCAGTTCGAATGATCATTCGAACTGAACTGTTTAACGATAACCTAGGTATTATAAGGAGCTGAGATAATCGCAAGATTTTTTTTTTTGTGGATGTAATTAGTTGACCGTTGAGAATTACTGGAAGTAATTAGTCCAGGTGGCGGTCATTAAATGAAACAACTGAATAGTTTCAACTATTTATTTTATGATTATATTAATCGGAACATTCTCTTCTAATTATGTTTATATAATTTATCATAACATGTCAAAGCTGATTATTATATTACGTTTCGAGGTACCCTATGCCTCATCTTCAGATTTTCAAATATTATCTAAAATATAATTGAATAAATATTATAACCAATTATATATACATTAAGAACACATTATCAATAAATTAGAATCAATTTATTATTTAAACTATTTACATTCTGTTTTTTATTATAATTCTACTTACATTTATTTCCATATCGTATCTCAATATATGTCTATTACTATTATAAATTCTTCATATTAAGTTCATAGATATGAATAATCATTCTATTAAATTCTAACTTTTCACTATTTATTGTTTGCCAATAAATTTTTTTTTATTATTATTTTTTATTTTATTTTTTTTTTTCTCATCACACTATAAAGACGGGAATTTTGACATAACGAGTAATAATAATAATAATAATAATTTAACGAGTACCTGACATCGCACAGGCTCGGGACCAACTTTTAACGTCCTCTCCGAAGGACGGCGTAACTAAGGATTTTTTACTCCCATTAAAAAATCATAGGACCACCTGCGGATTTGAACCCGTGACCTTTGGCATGGGAGGCTGTTACGCTAGCCACCGAGCTACAAGTGATCCCGCTTAATGGGAAATTAAATTATTCTAAAATTAAAAAGTAAATCATTGTGGATGTAATTAGTTGACCGTTGAGAATTACTGGAAGGAATTAGTCCGGGTGGCGGTCATTAAATGAAACAACTAAATAGTTTTAACTATTTTATTGTTTGCCAACGGAGGTGGCGGAAACTCATTCCATTCTCCCACCATGATGATGATGACCCACAAAGGGGGTCGAAACGTTGGCAAACAATAAAATAGTTGAAACTATTTAGTTGTTTCATTTAATGACCGCCACCCAGACTAATTCCTTCCAGTAAAAAGTAAATCATTTGTAAAAATTGAGATCCGAGGTTAAATTTCCCCGTTTTTTTTCCCCACATTTTCCACTGATTCTTCGCTCCTATCGCAGCGTGAACACAAAAATAATTTTTCAATTCGAACCAGTAGTTCCTGGGATAAGTGGGTTAAAAAAAAAAAAAAAAAAAATATCTTCAGCTTTATAATATTATTATAGATTAAGAGATAAATAAAATGGTTAAAATAAAATAAAATCTTATCAATGCCGATAAGATGATGCGCATATTTTTTTGAAATCTAAGAAATTTAGGGTACTTTAGAGGAAAAAAAAAATTTAAAATATCAGCATTTAAGCCCTGCCGGACTATTTCAATCAGAACGAATCCTACATCAAATTAAAGCCTATTAAATTTCACATCCATATAGCGAGATATAGCCGTTTTTGAGAAAATTGAAATAAAAATACAAGGTATAAAGTGGCTCTTCTGGTTAGCTGATTTTGATAAAAAAAAGGTTCTATAACATCTCGGGCACATAGCTGTCTTAAATATGAAATTTTAGTTTTTACGATAGACTTACCACACACACACACACACACACACACACACACACATACTTTTTTGCGGGACTTGGTCATTTGGACTCACGGGACCTTAAACGTGTATTTCAGGTGAAAACAGGAATTCGAAAATTTTCATGCTGGCAATACTTTCCCTTCATACAGAGGTAAGTAAAAGTTAAAAAAACAACAACTCTCATACTAAAATGTATTTTTTCACGACGTTGTAATTTACTAGCTCTTGTACAATAAAGAAATAGTTTAACGGAGAATTGGAGAAAGAAGACAAATGCAAGATAATCTATTCTTATCCTTCCACTCAACTTAGAACCCACCAATGGGATGGTTGGTATATTATCCTTTCTCTGGAGGATTGCCTCTCGGCAGGGCCAAACCTATGTTGTCATTAAAGCAATTTTTACTCATAAGGCAAAAAGTAATCCACTTAGCCAAGACCAAAACTTTTAAAGATTAAAAAAAACGAATCCTTTTTAGATGGAATAAAATTATTATTTTAAGTAAGTTGATATTGGTTAATATTAAGGTTTAAAGTAAATACAGGAGGGGAGCTACTTGAAACTTGGATAAGGTAAGAGCAGTATGGTAGAAATTTACATTTTACAAGAGATAGCGGACCTCCAATATCAGGATTTTCGTTCCAGAACCATGTTTTTATTATTCCCATATCCTATAAAAACATCGGGGCGTAGCACAGCAATGAATCTATGATCTTGTACAAACAAGCTATCTAATAAGCTATAATACTATAACCCACCAAACCATGATAGGGTGAATAATTAAAAAAACATTACTTAATCTTTCCTGCACTTTTTTTCAAAAAGTCATAACATAATGCTTAATTAGCAAGCAACTTAAGGATGGAAGTTTAATAAATACCTAACCAAAAAAAAAAAAAATTACGATGAACAAAGCTTAAAATAAATTGGAAAATTTCTAATTTCTAATGGGTTTTTTTTCAACCCTTAAAACAAAAAAAAACTTTAAAGCACTAAATAGATGATCTAGAGAAACGGAAATTTTATCTTGTGTTCAGAAAATTATATTTTTGGTTTATTAATTTCAATAATGAATCTTTGTAATCGAGAGAAGGAGAAAAATGAAAGTCTTATAAGATCAAGACAACGCGATGGACAAAGAGATGAAGAAAAAAAAAACATGTTATATGGCCAAGCCACAACTTTAACTTGACTTTTAACCCTGATAACTTGGTTATTATTGATAATTGAGAAAAAATGTAAGGTGTTCTGGAATCAGGAAATTTTGTTTGAATGAAAATAGAAACAAAATAAAATAATAGGAAATAGTAACACACTCTAGTATAAAAGATTTTGGTTTATGATTTTCAATAATGAACCTTTTTAATCGACCAAAAAAAAAATTACCCTCCTCCCTCCTCAAATATGAGATCTTACGTTTCAAGATACGTAGAACCCGAATAAAGAATAAAAAAAAGTCCGTTTTTCCTGATTAATAAATACCAATAAATAAATTTGCTTTTAGTGTTATTCCACAGGGAATTATATTTCCTACAAAATGAATAAAGTATCATTGAAATCAGTGAAGAACTAGCAGAGATTTAGCATTTTAGAGTTAGCAGTGGTGCTATGCCACTTTCCTCTGATTTATTTATTGTTTTTAATATTTATTTGCCTATCCACAGCTTAATAAACAGTTATACCCTAATATAGTCACTTTGAAATAATAAACCGTTGTGTAATAATTTGCAGCGCTTTTATTTTATTAATTCCATAAAAGTTCTAAAAACATGGTATTGGGTTGTTTCACATGAAACGTTCGTTTTTATAGTTTCTGAAATACATAAAGGATTTTGCAGGTCTCTGTTGTTTCCTTCCAAATGTTTACATATTTAAAGTAAACAGTTACTAATCCTATACCTTTGTATTATAAACATTAGCTTCCCAATCAATTACCCACTTTTTAGTATACCTCCATATATGAACATGGAAACACGTGATTTTCGAGTAATATTTTTGTACGAGTTTAAACTCGGCCATTAAGCAGCTGAGGCCGCTAGAATGTTTGCAAGGCGTTTGGGGAAGGGAGTGTTAATGAACGGACCATTCGCCGTTGGGTTGTTGAGTTTTCAGCTGGGGATACCGACTTGGAAAACTTGCCCCGAGGAAGACCTCCGTCCATAATAGACAACGATGCCCTCAAACATACAGTAGAAGGAAACCCCTACCAAACAGTTAAAGGACTCTCGGCACAACTAAATGCAAGTGCATCTACCGTTTCCAGACATTTAAAGTGTATTGGGAAAGTAAAAAAGCTCGATACATGGGTACCTCATGATCACACTAAGCGGCAGCAAGGCCCTATGTTTCAAAACATACCGTGCAAAAATTGAAAGAACTGGGCTACGAAGTATATTCTCCCGATTTGTCTCCAACAGATTACCACCTGTTCAAGAATTTAGGCAACTTCGTCCAACAAGGGAAACTTTTTGTAAATGATGATCAAGTGAAAAGTGCCTTTTCAGTTTTTGTTTCACATCAAAGCTCAGAGTTTTTCAGTTCGGGGATAAAAAAAGTTGGTGTCACGTTGGGAAAAATGTGTAGAAAAAGAAGGTAAATACTTCGAATAAGATTATCTTGTTTTCATATCGTATTTTTAATAAAAATCCTTTACCTTGAAAACGGATATTTCATGTGACACAACCCAATATTAAGTTGGAAAAAATCAATAAATAAAATGGAAGTGGTATAAAAAAAGTAAGCAATTTAAAAATTTAAGATTAAGCGCATCCGCCATATTTACTTGCATTATTACAAGCTGTCTAAGTATTTTCTTAGGATTTTAATGAATTACAAAAATATTAAGAAAATGTCTAGATGATAAAGTATCTATTATAATAGTAACGCTATCACTGTAGGTTTTAAAAAAAGTTTATTTCTATATAATGCAGTTCACAGCTTTAAAAATATTTTTTTCACTATGTCAAGCAAGCCCAAAATTGTATTAAAATATAAATTGGGAAATGTAAGGCTATATTAAGTTAGGAAATATTCAAGATTTATACATTAATTTGCGTGGTTAGCAAGTTTCCTTGTTAAACCCTCCATAGAAGGAAACTGAACTGGAAACTTGGCTATTCTACTACCTAATATCTTACGTCCAAAGGCCCAAACATTCACATCTCAACTACCTAATTGAAGCGTCTAAATGTGAAACTACTTCAAAGTTCTCATGGGTGAATTTACTAAATTATCTGTCGAAAGGAGCAAAGTTTGATGGAAATTTTTCAAACGTAGGTTTTTTTTTTTTTTTTGGCGGTCTCACATTTGGTTTTATGGTTGGGCTTAAGAAGTATCAAGTTAATTTCTTCATTTACTGTTCCATAGTGTCATTCAATTAGGTCGAGCCTTAACCGTTAACTTCCCATACTGCACGGCTTAGCAATTGTCGCTCCAACAAAAACGGTAATTGCGAAGAAAATAATCGCTTTTAATGACGCTCCCAACAACAATTCAATTGATAAGCATATAACATACATGGTGTTCACGGAAGACAAAACCTTTATGCATTGTAACGGATGCTCTAATAACGAATATATTTCGTACTTAAGGGCCAAAAAAAACAAAAAAAAAATAATCAAAATCAACTTGATCGTCGCAAACCGATGACTTTGTATCCTTTAATAATACCCAACTCATACGTGTTCCAAAAATCAGATACCTAGTATTCCATCTTGACAAACGTTATACATGGAATCCTCATACGAGACTAAGACGAGAAGAACCTACCCGTAGATACAACACTTACTCACCAAACGTTTAAAACTTCCAATTCATTACAAAAAGCTCATTTACGTTACCACCATCAGACCCATCTGGACATATGGAATCGAGCTTTGGGGCTCTACTAATCCATCTAATTCCTCCCGTATCCAATCTTAACAATCCTTCGCAAAATCCTAAATAGCCATCTAATTATTCCCGCTTACAACTAATTCTATATCTAATTCTACCCTTACAATCCAAAATCCTTCGCAGAATCCTAAATGCTCCTTATTTCGTCACAATATAAATCATCCATAACGACCTTAATATTCCATTTTGTTGCAGGCCTCTCTGGTACCCACAAAAACCCTCTTGTCCGCAACTTATCAACCTCACATTTTCCTGACAACCCTCCCAGGCGATTGAAAAGAAGATGGCCTCGGGATCTACTTACTTAAATAAACATCAAAGTTCTACCGTTGGATAGTTTCTTCACAAGCCTTTTCACGCCCTTTATTATAATTCAACACGTTTACTTGTTGTATTTATGTTATATACAGTTGTAAGATTCAATAAAATCTAAACCAAAAAAAAAAAAAAAATCAACCTGCAGCAGTAAAAAAAACATATCAAGTATCTCCAACAGAGAACAAGTTAATCAAAATTTCTGCTTGCCATTAACTTAGGTCAAGAATTATATTGATTTAAAATCGTACGAGTTTATAAACAAATTCATACAATGGTCATTGTTAAATTAAATTATGTTAATTTTAGTTATAAATGTAAAGTTATAATGTACAAAAAAAATGTCATTCACTGGAAATGTGCCTGAGAATTAATAGCATTGCCTTGCTAACTTTAAAGAATAACAGTTTAATTATCCAATAGCTGCAGACACTAAAACCAACCCCCATCAATCCATTAACTAACAAGCACAGACAAACACCCGTTTGCGGTTTAGTCTATGAGCCTCTAACAAACCCCGAAAGATGTAATCCGGCTGATTTCTCATGATGTCAGTCAGCGAACCCAACCAACAGTGGTAAAAAGAAAGTCCTCTTCAATCACATCTACAATCTCTTGGCTTATTTTAGTTTCAAATATTAACCCGCAATCATCTTTTGTTTTCTTTCTTTTATTGTTTTTATTCTGAAGCATTAATACAAATTTCTAAAGCGATAGTATCATCACTAGTCACATTCATTGAGCCTGCATTGCAAGAGTCATGTTTTTTATTAATTCTTATTTTACTTGATAAAGGAAATCTCTATCATATAAATAAAACAAACTGAAGGAAAATACGTCGGTGCATAACACTTCAGTAATATTTCAAATTTAACAAAGTTGAATACAGAAACTCCATAGGAATCTAATATTACAGAGATTATTAAAAGCAAATGAGGACTTTAATAATCAAGACCAATTAAAGACTACCTACATCAAAAGAAACGTTGTTACATACAAAAGGATTATTCAAGTTACACAATGTTTGTAACCCGATTCTACGATGAGTTAAAGTGGCTTTATCCTTCCTACCGTTCATAGTACTTCCGGGCATCCTTTCTTTACCAAGTTCTCCGATCCCAACGGCCATCGGAAATCTCTGATATATTTTCATTGAAATCCTCCGTCCACACCTGCAACACTCTTTCGCGACCTCCGGACCTGTATATAACGCCTCATCGAACCGCAGCTTTCGACAGATCTTTCCTTATCCGATCCTCGTCCTTATGGAATTCTATTCCTTCTCATATCCGTCACTCCAATACTCTTCCGACCTTCAAATCCCGTTTGTTCAAACACTTTTGTCTATCCAGTTCTCAAATAACCCTAATTAGCCAACTTCAATAAAAATCAGAAAATAAAAAAAAGAAAAACAATTATTTACTATATCTTATTATGCATCGTATTTAAACATTTATGTATTTCATTTCATACTTTTCATAATCATTGTAAATTTATTTAAATTACTCTTGTATATAATAATATGTGATATTTTATTTTATTTGTTGTCTAGTTGGTTTTTCTTAATTATTCTTACTAGAAGTTACCTGTTAATTTATTACTATTATTCATTTTCTTTGTTATTTCTGTTGGTTTTTTTGTTTATTTTTTTTTTTTTTTTACTCTAAGATACTGAAGTTTCATTTTTAATTTGTCTGTAATATTATTCTAAAGGGACTTGTCATAGAATAAATAAAGAATTTATTATTATTATTGTTGTTCTGTAACATTCATCGAAATCATATAAGCGTACTCAACGCTAACAGCACCTAGTGGATCTTCATCGAAAAATTGACTAGAATAAGTTGTATTTATATCGTGTTCTGAATTGAAATAAATATGCGAGTTTCAATGTCATGATTCCTCAACATCTCCTTACTTTGTCACGAATAAACTGATCCATAAAGACCTTAATGTTCCCAATGTTACTGATTTGGCCCGGACCAGGTATCAATCCTTTCATGACGAACTCCATTCTCACTCTAACCCACTAGTTTCAATCCTTTCTTCCTCTTCCATTCCTGATAATCCTCCAAGACACCTGAAAAGGATATGGCCTAGGGACTTTCAAGTTTAGAATATTTTAAGAGTGCTTCCAAATGGGAAGCTTCTCAACATGTATTTCTTGTCATTGTATTATATAATTATCACATTCACTTAATGTATTTTTTTTTAATACCGTTGTAAATATGAATAAAAATGTTATAATACCAGATTATGTTACATATTACAAATTACATTATATTAAACTAAACTTTATTTATATATTTTTTTAATAGGAATAATCAGATGGTCCAAAAATGGATGTGTGTGTGTGTATATATATATATATATATATATATATATACCCCTAACCATCCCTAACCAATGAAAAAAAATTAAGACTATTTAGTGTAAACTCAACAAATAACACACAAAAAAGTAAATCATTGATTCCTTCATTAAAAATATTCATAGTAGTGTTTCAGACATAAAGGATAGAGTGGAAAGCAGAAAAATAGAAAAAAACTGAAAGATACATAAAGCAACATAAAATGATGTCAAAACAAATATTTCAGAATGTAAATTTATTCCAATCCTGACATGATTTGCTGCTTATGGATTGCAATATATTATACAGAACTTTAAAAAAAATATCTCGCGGTCTGTTTACGTTTTTACCAAATAACAGCGAAGCTATTCGCTTCTCCGCTTAGTCAAGATGACTATGCATAATGTTAGGAATGTCATCAGAATACAAGGAGACTGCTAGAGCAAGTTTTAGTCCGGTTAGGGATTTGCAACAGGGAAGTTGGGTGGTATGTCTGCGCTATATTTGAACATACTTTAAGTATCACCTCCGGATAGTACTGCCAAAAAAATAGATAAGGGCAATTCGTAATAGGAAATATTTACAGAAAACATTCAGATTTATTATTGGTTTGTTTATAATTTTCGGTCGGTTAACCTTAAAGCGAATAAGTGATTAGATGATTAATTTAAGGATCATTTCAACAAACGATTTTTCTTATATAATTGTGTATAGTATAATTTTACGGAAGCTGAGAGAACCAGACAGGTTACAAATCCTCAAGTCCGTCCAATACTGATACGACATAAAATCGGCTGTTAGCAATTGTATCGCGGTTACTAAGCTATCCTAATATTTCTTTTTAAAAGTATCTATTTACTTTATTCAAATATAAATAAGCAAAATATAATAAAATTAGCAGAGTATATTCATCACATTTCAACTAAATTTACGGACTATTTCAAGGATTAATTAAATTTCCAATTTGACTTAACACTTGACGTGCATACTAAGTGAGGTCCTTATACAAAAGTTATTCTATCTAAGTCCATCCTTTCATCTCTTAATAATATCCATTCCGTAAATTCTCACCTCGCCGAGAGAATATGAAAAGAGAACATCTCCCAACAATATCCAAATTAAGGGAAGGATTAAATTATATGATTTTTTTAAGAAAGATAAAATAAAGAAAGAAAATAAACACTGGAAGGAATTGGTCCGGGTGGTGGTCATTAAATGAAACAGCTAAATAGTTTCAACTATTTATTGTTTGCCAACGTTTCGACCCTCTTTGTGGGTCATCATCAGGGCTAAGAAGATACAAAAGAATACAATTTAAATGACATTACATACAATATTATATAACCTATTGAGCTAGAGAACGTCGGTATTAAAATATAACAGAACTATATATGTAAAAAAAAAAAAAAGAAAATTTAACTAAAATACAATGACTATAGTATAAGAATGAAAGTGTTATACAGAAAAAAAACAATGTTATTTTTTTAATCCTGTATCATTATTATAATCATAAGTTAAATTTCATTGATTCTTTGTATGGTAGTATTAAGAATTTTAGTCATTGTTGTCAGACCCTGTCCATAAATCAGTACGTACTTTCCATTCTACTTTTTTCCATTCTCCCACCACGCGGTACGTATCTCCACTCAACTTCATATTTTTATGTTTCATAAAGTAAATTATTGATACCTGTGTAAATTTTGTTTAGTAAACATTTTTTTTTTCTGTATAACACTTTCATTATTATACTATAGTCATTGTATTTTAATTAAGTTTTTTTTTTTTTTACATATATAGTTCTTCTGTTATATTTTAATACCGACGTTCTCTAGCTCAAGAGGTTATATAATATTGTATGTAATGTCATTGAAATTGTATTCTTTTGTATCTTTTTAGCCCTGATGATGACCCACAAAGGGGGTCGAAACGTTGTCAAACAATAAATAGTTGTAACTATTTAGTTGTTTCATTTAATGACCGCCACCAGGACTAATTCCTTCCAGTGATTCTCAACGGTCAACTAATTACAACCACAAAAATAAACACTTTTCGTAATGGAAACTAATTGAATATGCTCAGTGTTAGCTTTTATGAGGACACTCAATGAGATTCAATTATTAAGGAATTTATAAATTTTTGTTGACAATATAAAATTTTCTAAAGAGAATCACGATTACAAAAAAGTAAACAATCAATGATGTCCCTTAATTTTTTTAAAGTCGATACATCATTATATTTCTCTACATCAAGCAACAAATGAAAGTTATGATAATATAATATATAATGGCGTATATGATAGTTATATATAATGGCGTATATGATAGTTATATATAATGGCGTATATGATAGTTATATATAATGGCGTATATGAATATATTTCTCTGCCTACGTGTAATTAATTTCTTACTATAATCTTTAATATTATCATAACAAAATAATCATCTTACATTGCTATTTTTTTTTTTTTTTCAAAATTTGATCACTGTTATCTTATTCTTGTACTGTTATTTTATTATTTTTGTCTTTTACTTTATTAGTTGTTTTTTTTTCTTAGCCCTGATAAAGGCCGACAACTTAGGCCGAAACGTCAACACACAAATATATTAAGTTTTCCTTATTAGTGTGTTATTTCTTCGCACCCTTACTAACTACTCCATCCTATTTTATTGATAGATTGACCGTGGTCAAGGACGCGCTATTACATAAAGAAAAGATATGAAAAAATATAAGCTCGAGCTTAATACTTTATTTCCTAATATATCGATAATAATCCGAAAAAGTTAAAATGAAAGCTCAAATAGTTCGTTTACATTCTTTTTTCATAGAGTTATAGAATGAGACTTAACTTATTAATAATATACAGTAATTATTAATAACTTCCTTTTCTATACCTGAGGGTGTCACCCATAAACCTAGAAAGGACAGACCAAGTACCGACAAAGAACACATACCTGTACTTAGGACCCAACCATCTGGAAGCACTTGCTTTGAGGTACCCATGCCGAATCCTTATCCCCTCTACAAAACCTTGCTATATATAACCCTTTGATCCTCAAAACTCATCACTCTAGTTGTAACATTTACTTGTGTCACACTCATAGAAGGAGACCTCGGAATGTACACTTGTAGTCACCCTAACTCCTCAGCACAGTTTATTGTATTCTAAATATCTATTTTGTTCTGATAATAAACGCAGTATTATAATATCTTCACTGTGTGTGATTCATTAACTATAGTAACAATTTTGAACGAAGATACTAAAGTAATTTAATTTAATAATCACACACACAAATTAAGATCTCTTTCAAATGGTACCTCCTCTTGGTGATTCTTCTTCCTGTCAATCGGTACAGCAATTGACTCGAAAAAAATAATATTTTTTAACAGAAATAATATACATGATGATTTAAAAAACAATACAAATAAGTTTGGATGTTGGACAAATATAAAACTACTTTTGCAATGCTAACATAATTTTTATATTATTTAAACTCTAGTAGGGGGAGTGGGGCAAGTGCGGAAAAGATTCGATTTTTCGAAATATTTGATTTTGATCATCTTGCTCGTGTTTCTGTTGTACATTAGCCATTGCATCTAGGTAGAGCACAAATTTCATCCAGACTAATGTTTAGCCCCATTTATTGAGGCTTAAAGTCAAGATAGTGCAAGTTTTTCTTAAATTACACCTAACTTTCAGAGTTTGCTATATAACTAGGAAAAATAGTGAAATAATTCTAATGTTTTATTCCTGTTCTAGGATGTTTGAATATACCACACATAGGACGAATTGGTCAAAAAAATATTTTTGATCACGTAACCAGACCAAAGTTAGGAACTATCGTAAACATTTTGAAAAGGTAGTGCAACAAAAAAAAGCTCCACCTTCCTCCGGGATGGGGAATGTATTTTCTCAAAATAAACGTGTCAGAATAAAGATTAAAACAAAAATCATCTGCCTAAAAGAAAGAATTGGAGTAACCCGTTGATTGTTGCACTATTTTGTTTATCCAATCGGCTCAGATAATACATTGTCTAGCCATGAGCTCTATCAAAATTAAATACTGCAATTTGTTTGAGTGCTTGTGGGGTGGTACAAACTTCGACGTATTCTTCGAGAAACTTGACGAGGAAAACATTTCTACAATGGTGACAGCTCTAAGTAAGAGTTTTTGCCTCATTTTAATAAAAAACAAACAAGGCAGGACCGGGCGAGGTTCAGAATAATATTCAGCGAGTGGATGCAAAATTATTAAGTTTTCCTCATACCATACGACGAATCCAGCTACTGGAGACTTCAGATCCTTTTATAACGAACATGATACCCGACCAAAGAAAAAGCAGCTGGAAATCAGCGATGCAGCTAAGCAACTGTTAATGTAATATCCTTGAATTTCTTTTCAATTTGAGCGAGCCTTGACTTCGAATCTCGAGTTTAATTATTTACGAAATTCTCCAGTCTTTTAAACTTCCTTGAATTTTTATTTGTAAGTGTTACTTAATTTCAATATACACTCAAAATACTTATTTGAACTGGTTTTCATAAGTGCAACCTAATTTCCGAAATTGTTATCTTGCCAATAGGCTTTAATTTTCTAATTGGTTATTTAATTTTCTTCTAAATTTCAATAAAGGCCATTGAACTTGATGTATTTATCTCTTCTGAGTAGAATGAGACGAATTTCAGGTTTCTATGTTAATACGTTTTTTCGGCCCCACTGTGCGGCGTGGTCTAGTGGATAAAGCGCTAGTCTACTGTGCTCCGGGTCCTGGGTTCGAATCCCAGCTATGGCGGAATATTATTTATTCTGTTATTTCAGCCTGGGAGCGACCCAAGGGTATGGAGACCCTCCTGGGGCACACCCAGCCTCTATAAAGTGGGTACACAAAAATGGAGAAAAACCCTGGTGGCTGGGCGTGACCTCGGCCGAATCACCTCATTGTACTGCCGTTGGCCTAGAAACAGTACGAATCTCTATATGTACTGAGCCCAAGACCCTTCATGGGTTGTAGTGGTAAAGGTAAAAAAACTCTTGTAGAACATCATCAACTCAAAATCAACTGAAACACAAAAATAAGTTACCTCTAACCCTATAGGAACTACTATCTCAATTTTGATTAAAATTGAAAAATAATTGATTAAATTAAAATAATTAGAGGAGCTATAGATGACATGACATTCTTGATCGCCATGTTCTCCAGTGGTTCCGTGAAATGAGGTCCTCAGGAATACCCATTTCACGACCTATGGTCCAGAAGAAATCACGTTAAATAGTTAGTGAATTGGTCATCTCACACTTTGAGTGCTCATCCGGCTGTCTTGGTCGCTTTTAAAAACGTCCTTGGATCACATCACTGGTAGTTAGCGGCGAAGAAAATAAAGTAAACCAAAGCGACGCACAGTGGGCCAAATCACCAATTTAGGTGGACAAAAGTCAAGTCAAAAGTTTGGAATTTTCCAGTGCTTCACCTTTTTATTATTATTTGGTAAGAAGCTTAATACTAATATTTCCCATGATACCGTGTTTACAAATAAATAGTGAATGAATGAGTCATTCCTGTTCACACAAGTGCTTAATATCCGACAGTGTTATTATCTTTATTCAATGGTCATTTATTCTGTCCAAGGTGTATTTAGAGCAAAGTCTTTTTGCTTTTATTTAACATTGGACATTGCGAAGACAGGTAAGACTTTACATTTCCAAACTCGTTATTGAATATACATTGCAATCTCAACTGTAGAGTTAATTTATCAATTTGTAAATGTACGCCGCTATTCAATAACGAAAAACTATATAACCCCCAAGTTACCCCAAGGATTTGTTTTACCAATCCTTCTAGTCTTTAGATATGACAAAGAATTTTTACACTCCGAACCAAAAGTTTTACAATCTATAATTTGAAGAGTTTCCTAAATCATATAAAATACATCTATTAGCAGGTTTTAGCAACTCCGAGCCATGATTCGATTTTTTCTATTATTTTAAAGTATTCTGAGACTTCAAACGTAAAATATAGGGAAGTTTTAGATTTTACCAAATAAATTTGATGTTTAACCACTGTGCGCTCGCCAATCGTGTCAAAAAATTAATTAGCTTTTTATTTTTTAAAATATTCTTTCCGTAATCTGGTCAAAGATTAAATATAGACAAATTTCAGAATTTGTCCCCTTAAATCGGTCATATTGCCCACTGTGCGACGTCCATAGTTAGCTGGAAAGGTTTTTGCCAGAGTACGCAAATTATGATGCAAGAAATGTTTTTAATACGGACGAAGCTGGTGCATAGTTGAAAATCGTTTTGAGGTTTCTAAATAAATATGTGACTGAAAGCTAATGCTGTATTGAAAATACCTCTTTTTAGCCACCTGTATGTACATACAACATATTTTTCGGATATAACAAACAGAGAATTTTTTGGTCCCTTGGAGTTCGTTATAACGAGGGTTTACAGTATAACATTGTCGTTAAGGACATGAACTATAAACTATAAACTACTATCAGTACCACTATTTAATCTGATACAGAAGCTGAACGATATATCTTTTTTGCAGTTTGGTATTTCATGGTAGTAAGATCACAAGACAACAAAAATCTGGTGCGGGCAGCACGCGACTTTCACTTACCTCCGTTTTGAAAATCGATTAAAGAATTTTCAAATACAGTTAGAAATGAGTGAAACCATCAAAGGATTAATTAAAGTGAATTAATATAAAACATGTGTTTTATTAAAAAACATATTTCACTTAGTTGTATCGGCTTTTTATCAATCTTTATTAACTTTTACAAGCATGTGTATAAAATAATATTTTTTCTAAAATGTTTAGCTTTCCAATGGTATATCATACACGCATATTACTGTTTATGTCAAAAACTAAAAATTGCATTAAAAAAATATTCTTTCAGTTTTAGGTGTTTGTAAAATTCGCTCAACTTGCATATTTAGCTGTTAATTATCAATAGTTACAAGATAATCTAGTTATTATTATTGAATCTACAAAATTAAAGGTACTTTAGGGGAAGAAAATTTAAAATATCGACCTTGAAGAGCCCTGTCAGACCATTTTAATCAGAATGAAACATACATGACGTTTAAGCCTATTAAATTTTACATCGGTATAGCGAGTTTAATGAAAATCGTCGGAACCGATTTTGAGAAAATCGAAAAAAGGTGAAAAATGCATTGTATAAAGTGGATCTTTGGTAAGCCCATTTTGAAAAGGTTTTGTAACGTCTCGGGCGTATATTTGTCTTAAATACGAAATTTCAGTTTCATAGGACTTACCGTTTCCGCCCGGAGTTACCACACACACAGACCTTTTTGCGGGACTTGGTTATTTGGACTCAGGGGACCCTAAAATGTCTATTTCCGTTGAAAACTGGAATTCTAAAATTTTCACGATCGCAATACTTTCCCTTACTATATATAGTATGTGAAAGTAAAAAGAGCCTGACGATTTGGAATGTCTTCAGAGTAATAAACTGAAGAAAATATGGGACTAAATATGGAACATGACGCATCCTACTTCTTTCTTTTATCTGTTTTCCTTTGACTGGTTCTTGATAAGCTAATGACTAACACGACAAGTACACGTACGATACGATTTAAGCAACAATAAAAAATGGGATCACTTGTAGCTGGGTGGCTAGCGTAACAGCCTTCCATGCTAAAGGTCACGGGTTCAAACCCGCAGGTGGTCCTAGGATTTTTTAATGGTAGTAAAAAATCCTCAGTTACGCCGTCCTTCGGAGGGGACGTTAAAAGGTGGTCCCGAGCCTGTGCGATGTCAGGTACTCGTTAAAGATCCCTATCCTAATTAAACCTGGATAGGCAAAATATAGGACTCCCACTGTAGCATCGTCCGATTAGCCATAGTAGCATAAAGTGACGTTAAATAAAATAAACAAACAAACAATATAATATATATATATATTAAATACCATTTTAATAAACATCGTTTTTAGATTAATTCGTAACATGATTCAACTCCTAGTCATTAAGATAAAAATGTGAAAAAGGAAACTTGCTGCTTCAATCACCAGAGTAAGCTCAACGAGAGATTCTTTAAAACCTGGCATGAGTATAATTAGTAATGTAATAGAATAATTTTACATTTCAACAATATAACTCAAAACAGCGGAACTGAGGTTAGTGAAATATACATTTTTTATTGGTTAGTTTATTATTCTCGGTCGGTTAAACTTAAAGCGAATAAGTGATTATATCCTTAATTTAAGGATCATTTAAACAAATGATTTTTCTTATATAATTGTATATAGTATAATTTTACGGAAGCTGAGAGAACCAGACTGGTTATAAATCCTCAAGTCCGTCCAATACTGATACATATAAAATCGGCTGTTAGCAATTGTATCGCAGTTACTAAGCTATCCTAATATTTGTTTTTAAAAGTATCTATTTACTTTATTCAAATATAATTAAGCAAAATATAATAAAATTAGCAGAGTATATTCATCACATTTCAACTAAATTTACGGACTATTTCAAGGATTAATTAAATTTCCAATTTGATTTAACACTTGACGTGCATACTAAGTGAGGTCCTTATACAAAAGTTATTCTATCTAAGTCCATCCTTTCATCTCTTAATAATATCCATTCCGTAAAGAATTTTTTATTACCATGGAAAGAGGGGTAAAAATCTGGTGCGGGCAACACACGACTTTCACTTATCTCGATTTTTAAAATCAATGAAAGAATTTTCAAATACAGTTAGAGATAAAAATACGTGAAACTATTAAGGAATTAATCAAATTATAAATTCAATTTCACGATCGCAATACTTCCCCTTACTATATATAGTAAGTGAAAGTAATAAATTAATTATTATTATATTATTATCTAAAATAATCAGTTAGTTTTATCTTCTTCTCATCACTCTCTATTAACTTTTAAAAGCTTGTGTATGAGATGATATTTTTTCTAAAATCTTTAGCTTTCAACGGTATATCATACATGATATACTGCTCTTATGTTCAAAAACGAAAAATTGTATTAAAAAAATATTTTTTCTGTTTTCTCCTTTAGTTGGGTATCGAATTTATTCAATTTATATATTTACCTGTTTTTCATCAGCGTTAAAAGATAATCTATGTTATTATTATTGAATCTACAAAATTAAAGTACTTTAGGGGAAGAAAAATTAAAATATCGGCATTTAATCCTGTCAGACCATTTTTATCCAAATAAAATCTACATGATATTGAAGCCCATTAAATTTTACATCGATATAGCGAGTTTGATCAAAATCGTCGGAACAGTTTTCGAGAAAATCGAAAAAAGGTGCATAATGCATGGTATAAAGTGCCTCTTCTGGTAAGCTCATTTTGATGAAAAAGTTTTGTCAACGTCTCGGGCGTATATTGTCTTTAAATATGAAATTTCGTTTCATAGGACTTACCGTTTCCGCTCGGGAGTACCACAACACACACAGACCCGACGATGACCACACCACAAACACAGATGTTTTGCGGAATTGGATTGGAACTTCAGCGATCGCTAAATACTTCCCTTACTATATATAGTAAGTAGAAAGTAAAAAAAAAAAAGGTATGAAAAGCACTGAAGAGGTTATCATTTGAGCATCCATAAAAGTCTACCTCACCTAACCTATATTTTTATTCTCAGAAGTTTGCAATGTAAAAGAGAGTTAAAGTTTTTAAATATTGCGACAAGATATTTCTCGACTACTTACACGCGAAGCTTTTTGTCAGTTTCCGTCGGATGTCTCATCTTCTCCTCCCTTGCATATCAATTCACATACCGTTCAATATGTCGTCACGGTCCAGCCAAAGCCATAACACAGGTTTTATTCATTTATCAATTTCTATTATCGATTACAATACTTTCAAAAATTAAAGAAAACCCATAGGAAATAAAAACGATTAACACGGAGAGAACGGAATTGGAAATTGTATCCATCTTAATATTTTTGAGTCGCCTAGTTATAACTATTTTAGCTGACCGTTTTTGTCGAGGTGGCGGTTTTTTAAATCACAGTAAATATATTAAAATAAATAAATTTATATTAAATTTTTTTTTTTGAATGTTGATAATTAGTTAAGTCTGTAACTTGATGGCGCTGCGAACGAACCAAAGAAATAATTGTTTTTTTTTTTTGTTTATTTATTTAAAGAAATTTACAATTGTATTGATTCAATACAACAAGTAAATTGGATTGATTTGAGATTAAGATACATGATTGTCCTGTGAGAAACTACCCATTGGTAGAACTCCAATGTCCAATTTATGGTAAGAGGTCTCTTGGCCATCTTCTTTTTAGCCGCCTTGGTGGATTGTCAGGAATAGATGTTGAGGAGAGTTCACGGATAAGTTGGTTTGAGTGGACAGGGAGTTTGGAATGGAAGGATGTATATCTGGATCGGGCCAAGTCTTCAACTAATGGGATATTTAGGTCTTTATGGATAATTTTATTTGTAACTAAGTATGGAGCATTAAGGATTTTTCGAAGGATCTTAATTGATATTTAGCTGTCGAAAATTCCATTTTCTGGTATAAGTAGAGGAGAGCAGCCAAATATGGGCAACCATTTTTTTTTTTGCCTCAAAATTAAAAATCTATTAAAAATTAACGTTTTATTGACGTTAAAATAATCGCACATACATTTTTAAAGAGCTAAGTAACAATCGTATGTTGTCAATATTATAATATATTATTAAATTGATAATTAAACAAAATATCAAAATAGACGCTCAATATGAAACAGATACTCAAATATGGGCTACAAGTAGAAACTTACAATATCTTGTACGAAAATATCAATTATAAATATTTATATTATAAGAGATCTAATTACTTAGGTAGATGGAAAAAAAATCACATAATTTACTTACAAAAATCACATATCCAGGTGTCAAACTCTGGCCCAGCACAGTCGTCATGTGCCCAGAGCTTACACATTAAACATCTGGCCCACAGTTATCTTGCTGCGTTTTCGGAAAAAAAAGTTCCTGACAAAACATACAAGCTGCATCGTCAGTGTCAGGAGCTTCTCTTCTTATCCCATATTTAGGACCATAGTCATAGCCCATATTCAAAATTCTTTACTAAAATCAACTTGATCGTGTACTTAATAAATCATATACAGCAAGCAATGAACCTACCAAAAATCATCCAATTAAATTTATATTCTGCAATAAAACACATAATTACAGTATTTTTTTCGAAAAAAAATTCAACAGGAGCAACACAAGTATGGCCGACACTAGCGACAGCTCGCGCGCCAATGATCAGAATGAGTGAGTGCGATCTTAGAGCGAATGAATGCGATAGGCGGTCGTCATTTGTTGTGTCTTTCGAGAATTGTTACCAGCACTAGCCCACATTTAGTTACTCTCCTCTACTTAAAACTGATAATATATATATATATTTGTTGTTTTTTTTTTTGTTTTTTCAATATGGTTACTCTAACCCAAGTAAACTCCTAAAATTATTTTTTTAGAATGCCTCAAGAAATTATAAGTTACATTCATTCAGAAAATACCTAGTGCATTTCGTATATTCCTCATTGAGAAAGGAGAATAATGCAGGCTTAACTAGCACCGAGAATGATATGTTAAGAACGAGGCGCACAAGTAAAATGAGGAGGTGGCAGATCGAAAACAAAAAAAAATAACTTGGGCACTTCCTCCTAGCAAGTCCTCGTGAACCAGATGGGAGCTCTTAAACATTTTATCTTTAATTTTAAAGTCATTAGTTCGTAGTCTATCCGCTCGACTTCCTAAATTCTTGATTTCAATTTAATTTAAATGTCAATTATAGATAATTTATATTTAATTAATTTAGCTGACTTCTATCTTCCTAGACAGTAACTTGATCAGAAGAACAAATGCTGAAATTAAAAATGACTATAACTAATTTAATTTTTTTTGACACTCAACTAGTTCCTGTTGAACAGATCCGATACGTAGGACTTCTTCTTGACAAACGCCTAACTTGGAATCCACATACACGACTAAAACGACAAGAAACTGCTCGCCGCTTTAGGCTACTTCAACACTTACTAGACAAACGATCAAACCTTCCTCTTAACTACAAAAGGCTCATCTACATGACTATTATAAGACCAATCTGGACTTACGGAGTAGAGCTTTGGGGCTCTACTAAACCATCAAATTCTTCCCGCATCCAATCCTTACAATCCAAAATCCTTCGTAAAATCCTCAACGCTCCTTACTTTGTCACGAATAAACTTATCCATAAAGACCTTAATGTTCCCTATGTTACTGATTTGGCCAGGACCAGGTATCAATCCTTTCATGACAAACTCCATTCTCACTCTAACCCACTAGTTTCAATCATTTCTTCCTCTTCAATTCCGGATAATCCTCCGAGGCGCCTGAAAAGGAAATGGCCCCCGGACCTTCTAGTTTAAAATATTTTTAGAGTGCAGCCACTGGGTAGTGTCTCTACATGTTTTTCATGACAGTTTTGTAAATTGCCATCACATTTACTAGATGTATTTTTATTTAATACAGTTGTAAATATCAATAAATAAGTTTAAAAAAAAAAAAAAACAATTTTTTTTTTGATAATCGAAATTACTATTTAAAGAGTTTTAAATTTTGTAAAAAAAAAAAATCAATTACGCTATAATTATTTTAGGAAAACGCAAGAAACAACAATTTATGATTTATATATAGAACAGTTTCGGAAATGCATCTTTGGAACAACGTAGAAGACAAAGAAAACTTTAGGAAAAAATTCTAATTTTGCAACAAAGAGAAGCAGTGGACTTGAGAGAAATGCAGAAAAATTATAATTTAAGAATCTTTAATGATAAATTATTTGTAATCTGAATGAGTAAATAGTGAAGCGCAACTTTCTGAAGGTTGTCTAGGTGAACCACAGAATAGCCTTCATCAATTTGTCTCAATAAATTTCAATGTTTGGTGGTCGCCTGTGGTGTAGTGGATAGCATGACAGCCTTCTTGTCTAAGATCACAGGCTCAAATCCAGCAGATGGCCTTAAAGAATTTTAAAGCTAAAAAAAAGTCTTTGGTTATCCCGTCCTCCGGGAGAGACGCATTATGATGGTCCCGAAACAGTGCGAAATCAGATACTTGTTAAAGATCCCAATCCTAATTAAACCTGGAAAGACAAAATTTAGGACTCCCACTGTAGCATCGTCCGATTAGCTAATGCACCATAAAGTTACATTAAATGAACAAAGAAACAATTTTACTTAGACTTGTCCTATTTTCAGGGACGAGTCAGTTGCAATCAATCTTTAGTTAATCTTGAAAAAATATTTTCAATTCTTTAAAGATAACAGAAAAAATATTACAAAGATTTATTTCTTGGAGTAGCTTTTTATACATAAGACAATCAAAGAGCTATATATTCTGACAGAATAAAAAAAATTACAGATGTACTTAACCATTAAAATTATGTTAACCATCCTTAAAATGTTCATTAAGCTAGTTTCAAAGGTGAGTCCCGAACAATGATTTAAGAAAATCATAATATATAACTGAATATTCAAACATAATTAGAATAAGAAAATATTATAGTGCTTAAAATTAAGTTTTAAAAAATATATAAATTTGCTTTTTTAACTAGGAAGTTTAAACTCTGCTTGAAATTTTCAATATAAGCAATACTTTTTTTAATATCATTTTTTAAACACTTTTATTCATACAGAGAAAAAGTGACGCTAATCTATTTATTTATATGAACTAACTATCGACTATCATAATTGTTTTTTATAGTTTATAGTTATTTGAATTTAAACTAGTTACGGTAATGAAAACCACATAAAAAATCATTTATTAATTTAATTTGTGTCTACAAAGAATAATTGTTTATGTATTCGTCAATTATTTTTCACGGCAATACTCGGAGTCATTTGAATTCTAAAGGAGTTATTGACGCTCAGGCCAGGATTTTTCTTATTGTTAAGCCAAAAATATCAATAAGCCTAGAAAACTCTAAATATATTTTCCTTCTTCAATTCTATTACATGTACCATCTATTGGTCATTACAGTACTTCAACACACAAAACGTTTCATTAAATTAATTTCTCTATCATGAAATCCAGATACCGACATTATATAGTTTATGAGACTAATATTAATAAAATAAAAATATCATAGAAGGTAACGTTTTAATTGTTTGAAGATATGGAAAAGAAGTTAATAGTTTCTAGAAAGTTTTTTCCCTTCTTTTTTTGTTTTTTTTTAAAGGTAGGGAATTGCCGGTCAAAGGACAAAAAATACTTAACGGATTGAGTTACCTGGTGGCAGGATGTGGTACAGGAACCATGGGCCCCTGTTTGAGCACAGCTACATGGATACATAGCTTTTCACGCCAGAAGTTAACGAATGATAACAAAACATTTAGTTAAGTTATCAAATATAGAAAATAGCTAAATATTTTAAATTTTTATAGTGATTTAAACGCTTTACACAATATATTACGCTCATATAACAATAACTTTAGTTAGCTCATATAAATATACATAATTCATATAATTTAGTTCATATATATATATATATATATTAATATATATATATATATTTAATATATATATATATAATATATATATATATAATTTATTATATATAGAATTTATTTTATTTATAAATATATATATAAGAAGTTTATATATATAAATATATATAAGAAGTTTATATATATAAATATATATATATATATATATATATATATATATATATATATATATATAATGAAGGGACAAATGAATGCCGTAAATGAAATATCCGTATATTTTTTACCTTTTTTGTTACAGCCTGATGGCGCAACCAGTATGTACAATAATATAATGAATTAGCGAATAAAACAAATGTTTTATTTGTTAAAAGTCTTCAAGGTTTAAGACAAGGGTATCCAACAATTGTGAATCCATTTGGGCTCGATACATTGAATTATAATGTTCCAGTATTAAAAAATCTGGCGCGGGCAACACACGACTTTCATTTACCTCCATTTTTAAAATCAATGAAAGCATTTTCAAATACAGTTAGAGATTAAAATACGTGAAACTATAAAAAAATTATTTAAATTGAATTTCTATAAAAACAGGTGTTTTATTAAAAAAATCTATTATATTATTATCTAAAACAATTACTTAGTTTTATCGGCTTTTTATCACTCTCTATTAACTTTTAAAAGCTTGTGTATAAGATAATATATTTTCTAAAATCCTTAGCTTTCAAACGGTGTATCATAAATGTATATTACTGTTCTTCTATATTACTGTTCTTATGTTCAAAAACGAAAAATTGCATTAAAAATATGTTTTCTGTTGTCTCCTTTTGTTGTTTATTTAAATCGCTCAACTTGCATATTTAGCTGTTAATTATCAATACTAACAAGATAATATAATTATTTTTATAGAATCAACAAAATTAAAGGTACTTTAGAGAAAGAAAATTTAAAATATCGGCATTTAACCCTTGTCAGACCATTTTTATCAGAATACAACCGACATGATATTAAAGCCCATTAAATTTTACATCGATATAGCGAGTTTGATCAAAATCATCGGAACCGTTTCAAAAATATCGAAAAAGGTGCAAAATGCATGGTATAAAGTGGCTCTTCTGGTAAGCTCATTTTGATGAAAAAGATTTTGTAACGTCGCGGCGTATATTTGTCTTAAATGTGAAATTTCAGTTGCATAGGACTTTTCGTTTCCGCCGGGAGTTACCACACACGGACATACACAAACACACACACAGACCTTTTTGTGGACTTGGTTATTTGGACTCGGGACCCTAAAATGTGTATTTCCGTTGAAAACTGGAATTCGAAAATTTTCACGATCGCAATACTTCCCCTTACTATATATAGTAAGTGAAAGTCAAAATGAACAACAACAAACAAAATAAATAAGTAAAAATGATAAGTCTCTTTGTCAGGTCGTTTTGAGTAGTTGCATATACGTATTTGTCCCAACCAGTATTAGAACATTTATGACCAGCATTGTAACATTTCCTGCCAATTTTTCAACTTCCTTCCAATACCTGTGGGTATCAGTTCTGTAGAGAATTGATGCAAAATCCCGTGTAGCCTTATAGACCAGGAAGGAAAGGATAAATCAATAAATGAATAACTTTATTGTTTAAATGTTAAGAACTTATTATTATTAACGAAAAGAAGTTTCACCACATATGCAAAACCATAAAATACCAAAATCGGTTTGAGAACTGGCCCGATAATGTATACAATCCATTTTTTACTTAATAATCAAACAAGTAACTTAATTATCTCGAGTAAAGCTTAAATTATTACATTTTAAATAAATTAACTAAGACAAAACAAAAGATTTTAAAATTATACTTTAAATTAAAGATTTAGCCTTTTACTAAATATATTAAGGGAAAGTATCACGATGGTGAAAATTTTCGAATTACAGTTTTCAACGGAAATTCACATTTTAGGGTCCCCTGAGTCCAAATAACATAGTCCCGCAAAAAGTTCTGTGTGTGTGTGTGTGGTAACTCCCGGGCGGAAACGGTATGTCCTATAAAACTGAAATTTCATATTTAAGATAAAACTAACTGATTTTTTAATATAATAATATAATAGATTTTTTAATAAAACCCATGTTTCTATAGAAATTCAATTTAATTAATTGTTTAATAGTTTCACGTATTTTTATCTCTAACTGTATTTGAAAATTCTTTCATTAATTTTTAAAATGAAGGTATGTGAAAGTCGTGTGTTGCCCGCACCAGATTTTTTTTATTTTTTGCGCATTTGATACAAATTTATGTCATTTGCTGAGTGCTTTTTATACCTCATAAAAAATAATTTAATGGCAATTAAATTATTTTTAGAACACGGAGAAAACTTCTTGGGTAGCGCAGTATGAGCATCCTCAGCTCCCTTAAAAGAACAGAAAACCTACATCGAAGGCAGAGTGTCCTTCATGCCCTTCAGAACCTTAGAAGATCAATGGCGAGCGTCAGAAGGCTTACTCACATCAAAAAGAGCGGGTAAAAACCTAAGCATAGGACTCACAAGTACATTTCCTTAACTTAATATATATATAAGACAAAATTACTATGAATATAAATAATTACATAAAAATTTTAAATCAGAAATCTAAATGTTTACTACAGAATCAAACGGACAATTAAAAAAAAAAAAAAAACTGGATAAAGATTATGTAAATTAATACTAGTAAATAATCTTACGCCGTATTCTAGGAATCAAGAAACTTCCCCAGAAAATAAAGATAAGAAAAAAATAGTTCCTGCAAAAACTCGAAATAATTCAAATGAAACAATGATTTGAGATAAGGTTGACGTTTTCGTTACATTGGCTAATGAAAAGATGAGATAGGTACTGCGGTATGAAACTAAATCCTGCATAGATTGAAGATGACAAATATAAACAGGGTGATGTAACACACTGAAATAATGCTGCGAGAAATAAAATTAAAAAGAATAACACTGCGGTCTGTATCTCTCAGGAGCTGGTGATATTACGGTGGACCTAATATAGGCGGATAGTCCTGAAAATAACACCGAACAATACTAACTCGTAGGATCCCACATAAGCCGAGAAACTATTAATTTTTCTTATCCTCCAACTTTATTTACAAAATAAATACACAAACATTCTATGTATATACAGCAACAATGGTATATACAGTCCACGGCTCAGGCCTCGTATTGCCAGTTGGCATTCTAAGGTAAGAAACTATTAAATAGCAACAGAAGGAATTCAAAACTGCCCAAGAAAAAAAAATCGAGAGTGAAGCGGATATACTCCTGTATACAGTACTTGGCTATATGGTAAGTAGAATCGTCGACCCCCAAGGACGTTTCTATAAACATATTTCGACAATATACCAACTATTGGATGTATCTAACAGGATTAAAGATGTATGATTCAGATTAATCTTTAAAGATGTTCTGTGGATGTAGAGGGACCGTAGGATTAGGGTATCAGGGAGGAGGATATCTGAGCACACTAACTACTGTCCCATGCCTCTGTCTTGCCATTAAAGAAAGAACAATGCAGGTAAACATTTTTTTTTTTAATGATACAAAATTCTTATCAGCTATATTTGACTTTATTCCAGTGCCGACGAAATACAGGGATTACGTGGCGAGAAAAAAGCCAAAACACATTTCGCCGGATACTTAAAACCGATGTTTCCTTATATATTAAACAGTTATACCCTAATATAGTTACTTGGAAATAATAAACCATGTGTAATAATTTGCAACGCTTTTATTTTATTAATTCCAACAAATTCTAAGAACATGGTATTGGGTTGTTTCACATAAAATGTCCGTTTTTATAGTTTCTGAAATACATAAAGGATTTTGCAGGTCTCTGCACATCTTTTCCGAATGTTTAAATATTTATAGTAAACAGTTACTAATCCTCTACCTTTGTATTGTAAACATTAGCTTCCCAATCAATTACCCACTTTTTAGTATACCTCCAAATATGAACATGGAAACACGCGATTTTCGAGTAATATCTTTGTACGAGTTTAAACTCGGCCATTCAGCAGCTGAGGCCGCTAGAAATATTTGCAAGGCATTTGGAGAAGGGAGTGTTAATGAACGGACCATTCGCCGTTGGTTTGCTAAGTTTTCAGCTGGAGGATACCGACTTGAAAAACTTGCCCCGAGGAAGACCTGATGTCCTCAAAACATACAGTAGAAGGAAACCTCTACCAAACAGTTAAAGGACTCTCAGCACAACTAAATGCAAGTGCATCTACCGTTTCCAGGCATTTAAAGTGTATTGGGTAAGTAAAAAAGCTCGATACATGGGTATCTCATGATCTCACTGAGCGGCAGCAAGACCCCATGTTTCATAACATGCCGTGCAAAAATTGAAAGAACTAGGCTACGAAGTTCTTCCGCACCCACCATATTCTCCCGACTTGTCTCCAACAGGTTACCACCTGTTCAGGAATTTAGAAAACTTCGTCAAAGGAAAACTTTTTGAAAATGATGATCAAGTGAAAAGTGCGTTTTCAGATTTTGTTTAACTTTAAAGCTCTGAGTTTTTCCGCGCGGGGATAAAAAATTTGGTGTCACTTTGGGAAAAATTTGCAGAAAAAGAAGGTAAATACTTCGAATAAAATTATCTTGTTTTCATATCGTATTTTTAATAAAAATCTTTTACCTTGAAAACGGACATTTCATGTGACACAACCCAATACTTCACAAACAAGTCAAATATTTCGGGCAAGCTTTGATAGGAAAATAAACATAAATAATATTAACCAACAAAAAATAAATGCCCTAACAGAATTTAAGACGTAATTATTCGCATACGAATTGGGAAACTATGACTGGATAGTCCTAGTTTTCGCAACCAGACAGCAACCCCTCAGAGACCTAAGATGTGTCTTTCAGATCACGTCATCTAGAACAAATGTGGAATAAATAAGCTAACATTATCTCTCTATATGAATATGAAAAATAACAAAGCAAGCCGTAAAACAAAGTGGCAAGAAACGCGAAGTTATCGCTGATTATGAACAAAACCCCTTTAACGAGTATTTCAACGAAAAACAGAATAATGATAGAAATGTAGGTTATAAAACTGTAAAACTGAAAAAAGGGGCCTACAATCCATAAGGTAAATTTGGTACAAGAAGGTTTACAAGAATATTTTCCTGAAAAGAAATATATATTAATTTTAGAGGTATTCAACCCCACGGTACCGAAGGTCATTAGTCAGGGGTGAATTTTAAATCCATTTCATAACGCTAGAACACTGTTGGGAGTTCAGAGATGTACATATTGTAGCAGATAGACATGATCTTAAATAACGGAGGGACATAGTTAAGACATTTGAAACTAGGAGATACTGTTATTAGATCAGTAAAATTTATCTATGATGAATTACATTACACTGCACTTTTTAAAACGTATTTTAAAATTTGGCTAAATAGATGCAAAAAGTATCCGCTATAAGTCTATCAACAATTATTTTTTAAATATTAATAAATTAAAAATTATAGGCCCAATTAAAATTTCCCTGAAGTCGGAATCAAAACGAAAAACATTACTGAAAGGAAATAGATAACGATGATAACACAACCAACACAAAAATAAAAGTTTGCAAGCATATTAGAACATAAGGTAAATGTAAGCCATAGTAATAATAAAAATTACTTTCTGAACAAAATATTAAATTAGATTAACAGTCAAACTAAATAAAATGAATTAATATCAGCTGAAAAAAAACCTATTCAAATTCTTATTATTACTAACGCATAATGGATAAATATGATAAAAAGAATAGTACTGCTTGTTGACTACTACTAATAACAATGTTTACAATCATATCTGAAAGCAACCAACTTCCTTATCAATTGCAAACTAATAGTAAATAAAAACTAAATGATAAAATCTACTCGAGTTAATGACTAAAAAAAAATTTTGAAATAACATGCATCAGTAAAAAGTAAACAGAAGTAAAATAGTGATAATATGATAAAAGTATGATAATGCTTTCATAACCTATCTGTCAACGGAAAATGATTTTGTAACAGGAAACAAACAGCAATTCAAAAGTTTTGATGTTTTGTGAAAACGGCATTCGTTGCACATAATTAACTTATGTCAATATTAGATAAATAATAGTAAGTAAACACTATTTCCAGTTAGAAGTGTGTTAAACTTGAGAGAGCAAGGTTATACTTACACGACCATTCCATAGGCTCCTTCTCCGATGTATGCTAAATTTGTGTACCTCGGTCCAACTTCGAACGTCTGTCCTCTGACCACTTCAACATTACTAGCACCCGCACCGGACACTTCGGCCATTGCAACCAACAACCTCCCAAGGACCAGCTTGGACGACTGCTCTGTTTCCTTCAACCACCGCTAAGAGCGCGCCCTCATTATTTACCTCCTGCCACTCTGCTTCTTTGATATAATTACTCTATTCTTAAATTTAATAAATCTATTGTTACAAATGATAGATAAATATACATAAACTTTGTCTTTATTTAAAATAACATTAATCTTATTTTAATTTTATTAGCATTTAAAACTTTTTTGAATCGATACCCCACAGAATTCATTAAGTTATATTTTTATTGTTGAACTTATTATTTATAAATAATAAATTAACTTTAAAAAAATTAATTAAGCAAAAACGATTGTAATATTATGCTAAATTGTTCTTTTTAATCCCCTCAGTTGTTTACTTTATTTTAGGAAGGTTAAACATTGTTATCCTGCTTGGTTTCAAAAGGTGTCAACAATTAACAAATTTCTGTGGATTATTCAAAATGAATGCGCCTCCAACCTTCGAATCCTTTCTGCTCTACGAAGGAGAACAAAAGTGAGTGTTGAGTATTCAATGATTTAATTTAGATTGACATTCAGACTTAATTAGTAGTCTGATTAGTTTTTGTAGCTGTATAAATCACTCTTGTTTCACATTACCTATTTCCGACCAATTGTTTTCTATGGATATCTGTATTAACCATGAAAACATTGGAAAGAATAATCCATTTACTGTCTATGCAATGATAAAGGTTCTGATCAGACCAAAATTTCTTTTATATTTACTTTTTAAGAAGTATTGTTTTGATGATTTCAATTAATGATTATTTTCAGGAGCCATTCGATTAATATTAAAAAAAAAATTAGTTTAAAATAAAGTTAAAATTAAGCTTCTTAACATTTAGTTCTTACAAATTCAAAATACAGTTCAAGTTACAGACCCCTTTAACTAATCATTTCAATGGCAAAGACCCTCTAAATTCTGAAAATCTAAACCCTAAATTATATTGAGGATGTATAGTCGACTGTAGAAACTATTATAGGTGGAATGATCAGGAGTCAACCTTTTTCTAAATATTTTTAATTTTGCCAACGTTTCGGCAAATAAAAAATATTTAAAAAAGGCTGACACCTGATTATTCCACCTATGACTAAATCCTAAATATTAGATGTATCTTTAGATTTTTAGTGGGCTTCCCCATATCAGGTAAAGTTTATGCGAAATACCAGTGCTACCAAAACTCAGTATGATATATACGGCCAAGTAGGGTAATCAATATGAAAAAAATAAAAACAGGATCTAGTATTTTACTTCAATATAGGTATTTCTTCAAATACACATTAAAAAAAAAAAAATTGAGTATTGTTCATTTTCTTATGTGACACATCTATCATTTAGGATTATAATTTTTAAAATGTTACAAAATGACCAATTTTAAGATTGTTATTGTGCAGTAGCAGTCACTTGTCAGTGATCACTAGCTGTTAATTATATCGTATTATTGCTTGTGTTAATTATATCAATTATAATGTTGACTTTGTCTGTGTAGAGCATGTCTAATTCTTATTAAAAGCCAACAATTTACATATATTTTACGTTAAGTTTCCAGTGACATCTTGTAGACCCCTTGGACATCATCAGCGTACCCCCGGGGTTCACTTTTCAATTACCAACTTCTCCTCCTGACTCTATGATCTCTCCATTTCTCGTGTATAATTCTTTAACTCTTATTCTTAGCTTCAATAATTTTCTCTGGAATTTATTTATAATTGGGCATCTTTATTAAGGTTCTATGAAGCCAACTAGAGAAGCATGATATATTCATTCTGATACCATGATCAACTCAGCATATTTATAGTTTTAATGTAAACGAGAAAGACCCACCCAATCACAATAAATTTATCATGAGCTTAACACCATTGTAGTATTAATAATAAAGTTTAATAATGCAAAGGGAGCGGTGTTTCTTCTGTTCTCTGGGCCCCGGTTTCAAATCCTGACCGTTGCAGTATAACTATTTATTCTTTTGTCTCTGGTTTAGGACCATCCTGGGTAAGGGAAACTCTCCTAGAGCATATCCTGCTTCAATAAAGTAGGTTCACAAAAATTGGAGAAATAAAACCTGGTAGTTGAGCGTGATCTCGTTTTGATCACCTTCTAGCATGGCCGTTGATCTTGAATTATTACGAACCCGTTTATGAAATGAATTCAAAATCCTTCATGTATTGTAAATTCACAGGTTTTAATAATTCAAAGAAAAAAGTTTTAGCATATGTTATAGATTGTCTAACATGCATTACGTTACATTAGATTTCGATGGATTACACTTGATGTCTAATGGCTTGTTGATTTTATCACTATTTGACTCGTATATATGTATGAAAAGAGTACCAGTATATTTCTTATATTTTTTTCTAATTTATTGTATGTTACTTTTTATTCAGGATCATCGTAGAAACTGACACCAAAGTTCCAAATGCAGCAATTTTCACTATCAATAAAGAAGACCATACTTTAGGCAATATGATTAGGAAGTAAGTTATTTACTAATGTATTTTTTTATTTTTAAATGTCACATTATTTTTGGTTATTAATATTTTTATTTTTGTACTAACAGTCAACTTCTGAAAGATCCACAAGTATTGTTTGCTGGTTATAAGCTTCCTCATCCTTTGGAACACAAGTTTTTGATCAGAATTCAAACAATCAATACAACTACACCACAGAAAGTCCTTGAAGATGCGATTAAAGACTTGATATCTGAATTATCTCTTTTTGAGGAAAGATTCAAAGTAAGTTAAAGTAACATTTCTTCTGTTTAACATTATTTTAGGAGGTTTGATTCCGTGATAAAAACTACTCTTGATTTTCCTAAAAAAGTTTTAGTTTTTTGATCTGATTTCACATAGATTATCTTCCTATTCCCGTGCATTAATAGTAAGTTTATTAAAAAATGTCGGCTTAAATGGAGCTAGTATTTTGTCTTTAGTTTTCTATATTGAAAAATGCATAGTTTACAATAAGTTTGTTATAACATTCCTCTGTTTTGAAAAATATTTTTTAAATTTGTAAATAGGTTTTTTTAAATTAATATATTAATTAACGTATTTTTTGATTGCAGGAAGCTATAAAAGAAAAGAAGGAGAGATTAGATTGAATATTTTACGACCCTCTTGTAAATAATAAAATGTTCTTTGTATATTTTTTAAACCCTTTCAGAACTGTATCATCATAATTTGGTGATTTTTCAAAGTTCAAATAAATAATTTTTGTCTACTCAATTCCAATCAATTCAGATATTAGACGTTTCTTTTTTTTTTTTTTTTTTTTTGACGCGGATAGACCATTAGTGATCACGCGAACTCTTACACCGTGGCTTCTTTTTGGTGCCACGCGCTTTCCAGAGGACCCATCTCTCCTTCATCCTCTGATTGCGCGAGTTTCCTTTCATCGGTCCAGAGCCTGTTGTTGTGGTTCTTCCTCTGACTCACGAAACCTTCGACACTGTTGACGGTTCTCCTGAAACTGTCGCGATCCAAGCAATCCGCCTCCTTTATTCCCAATGAGCGTGCCTCTTCCTTGACTTGTCTGCTGTAACCCCCATCGCTTTTATATCCCCAAATTTTCCTAAAGATTTGTTTGTTCAGTCTTTCCTCAGGCATTCTAATCATATGTCCGTAAAATTTAAGTCGTCTGGCCCTTATTTCATCCTCCATGTTCCTGTTTCCCTGGTATAATTCCTTATTGGCCCGTCTTCTGAACTCCCCCTCATGCATCCTGGGACCGTGTATCTTTCTGAGGATTTTCCTTTCTATTATTTTAATTTTTTCTAGACTGGGGAGTTGCATAGTTTCCGCACCGTATAGTATCACTGGTCTAATTACGGTGTTATAGTGTCTTAATTTGGCGGCTTTGGATAAGCATTTCTTCCCGTATAATTCTGTCGTCGCATGGTTTAGGTGTTCTAGTTTGGCGATTCTGGTTTCCAGGCTTCTCTTTTCTGATCCTTTGTTGCTTACTATTTCCCCAAGGTACTTGAAGTGGTCCGTGACCTTGATTTTTCCAAATTTAGTTTCAACCCATTTTTTCCCAAATTTCGAGTCCGTCGTCATGAACTCGGTTTTTTCATAAGATACCTGTAGCCCTGTTTTTTCGGCAATTTCCTTGAGACAGTTAAGCTGTCTCACGGCATCCTGTTCCGACTCAGCCAGAAGGGCCAGGTCGTCGGCATAGGCTAGGCATCTCACCTTGAGCCCCTTTTTTTTTCCTCCAAGAGTGGCTCCTATGTCGTTCTCCTTCCAAAAGTCCTTCATGATCTTGTCTAGGACTACATTGAACAGTAAAGGTGAGAGTCCATCGCCTTGCCGGAGTCCAGTGTCGATCGTGAACGGCTCACTGATCACACCTCTGAACTTTATTTTGGATGTTGTGTTTTCCAGGGTCAGTCCTATGAGCTTTTGTAATTTGGCGTCGACTCCGTATTCTGCCAGAATTCTGATTAACGTTTCCCTATCGACGGAGTCGTATGCTTTCTTGAAATCCACGAAGGTGATGAACAGGTTCTTCGTGGGGTGGTTCCTAAATTTTTTTATCAAAAGTTTTAAGCTGAGGATTTGCTCGGGACACGAGCGCCCTTTCCGGAATCCTCCCTGGTATTCGCCTAGTTTTGGGTCAAGTTGTGGTGTCAGTCTTTTGAGGAGTAATTTCGAAAAAATTTTGTATGTGACCGGCAGTAACGAGATTCCTCTGTAGTTGTTCACGTCAGTCGTGTCTCCTTTTTTGTGTAGCGGTGTGATTAACGCGGTGCCCCATTCCTTTGGTATTTCTTCCTTTATCCATACGTCCATCATCAGCTCCGCGGCTCTCTTTCTAAACTCATCCCCGGTCAGTTTCCACATTTCTGCGATAACTCCGTCCTCTCCCGATGCTTTGTTATTCTTGAGTTCCGCGATTGCGTCGTCTATCTCTTCCTTGTCCGGTGGATCTTCCCCTCCCCAGTCGGGCGTGTTGTTTTCCGTGATAATTTTTTTAATGGGTTTGTCGCAATTTAGGAGTTTCTTGAAATATTCCGCGAAGATCCCGCATACTTCTTCTTTTGAATGAGCGAGACCCCCGTTCCCACGTTTTAGGACGAGATTAGGGTGGACGTATCCTCGGACCCTGTTGTTGCACGTTTGGTAATACGGTCGTATCCTGTTTTCTTGAAAGTCTTCATTGGCCCTCTGGAGTTGGTTATTTAGGAATTCTCTCTTTTGTGTTCTTAGGTGTTTTGCGGCCTTCTTCCTTTCTTCCTCGAACCGTTTTCTGTTTGTCTCTGATTTGTTTTGGTTCCAGGTTTTCCACGCGTTGAGTCTGTTTGTTATGGCTTCATCGCACGTGTGATTCCACCATTCTACTTTGTTTTTCGCGGACTGAGGAGCGAGTTCCTCAGCGATTCTAGTTAGTTGGCCCGTTAAATCCTCCCAAGTGGAGGCCGGTTCTAGTTTCTCCTGGAATTCCTGTGCCTTGTGATTCATGAGTGTGTCCCTGTCTATTCTCTTGGCTTGAGGTCCCTTATTCGTGTATCCCCTTCTTATAACTGGTGCAATTTTAATCTTGATTTGTGACGGGTAGTGGTCGGACGTGACGTTTATGGCTTTTTTGACTCTGACGTTTTGGATCTCTCTATGGTACCGCCTCGTAATGGCAACGTGGTCCAACTGGAATTCTCCCAAGTTGGGGTTCGGTGATACCCACGTCTTTTTCCTACTCGTCTTGTTTTTATAGTGTGTTGACATAATCTTGAGTCCCGCCTCTCTGCATAGTCCTATTAGCCTTTCCCCGTTCCTGTTGGTTCTGTAATGTCCGGGGTGAAGCCCCACTATTTCCCTAAATTTCTTCTCCCTACCAATTTGAGCGTTAAAGTCTCCCAGTAAAATTTTAACGTTGTTCCGCGGTATCCTATGTACGGCCTCCTCTAATTCCCCCCAAATTAGACGTTTCATGTAATTGGTTTTTAAAAAATACATTTTTAGTTTATTTTCAGCTCTTTTACAGTTTATGAATAAGGAACCTTTTGGATTTTATTATGCTTTAGGCATAGAATTTATTTTCATCTAGTACTAATTCTTTAAATTATCATTTTAATGGTTTATGTATGACTAAAATAAATTTTTTATTTATTTATCCATTGCCTTTTTAAATATACCCATATGAAGGAAGAGGTGGTTGGGGAGATGTTAAACAAAAAAAAATAGAAAATACTGAAAAATAAATAGTTTTCAATTTTATATATATATATATATACTGCCACCTGAACCATCTCTTCCTTCACATTTAAATTTAATTCAATTGTTTTATACAATGATATTATTTTGCTGAAAGAATCATATACTCAGGATTAATTTATTGGTTTTTAATTCTTTCATAGATCGATTGAATGTTTCAGGGCTACATCTCCATCTTCAAAACTCACTACAATACATTATAAAATAAAAATCTGGTGTGCGCAACACACGACAAAAATATCGGTTATTCAAGCAAGCCCTGTTGGACTATTTGAATCAGAATTAAAGCTATATCAAATTAAATCCCATTAAATTTTTCATCAGTGTAGCAAGTTTAATTAAAATCGTTTGAGCTGCTAGGTAAAAAGTGGCTCTTCTGGTTAGATGATTATGATGAAAAAGATGCTGTAACATCTTAGGCATATATTTACCTTAAATATGAAATTTCAGTTTCCCGTACGACTTGCGTTTACATTTTTGCTCTAGACTTACCAAACACAGACAAGCACAGAACTTTTTGCCATACTTGGTTATTTGGACCGGGGGGATCCTAAACACGTTTTTGGTGGAAACAAGAATTTGAAACTTTTTGCGATCGCAATACTTTCCCTTAATATATATCTCATATATAGGTAAGTGAAAGTAAAAAATAACAATGATTATTGCATAAGAAATAATGCTCTCTATAAGACCTTCAGCATTTTACGCATACAGCAATGTTACATTAAAAAACACAGCAAACTATTATATAATAGTTTATTTTTCCAAATAACTATATTAGGGCATAACATTTTATATATCTGTTTAGAGGCAATTTACTGTTATGAAAAGTGATTAACTAATCAAAGGAAAATGGCCAATGACCACTAATTTCAAAACTATATATTTCTGCCATTTATAAAACCGCTTTCAATGGTTCTATTTTTTGGTTTGTAGGCGGAAATTTGATTGTCTATCCAATAGCACTAACTTTTTATTTTTATTTTCAATTAATTAATTATTGTTCAATTCCTGATTCCAAATCGGTTATAATTTTTTCATTATCTTCAATAATAACTGAGTTATGGAAAATTTAAATCTAAAGAAATTAATAAGGAAACGAAGGCCACGCTCTACAAAACCCTGATTAGGCCCATACTGACTTATGGCTGTGAATCCTGGGTGTTACAGAAAACAGATGAACAAAAGATTGCTGTTTTCAAACGAAGAATACTGAGAAGGATTTATGGGTCTATATGCGAAAATGGTCTTTGGAGAATAAGACACAATCGAGAGCTTTATGAAAAGTATAAGGATGTCCCAGTGGTGAGATTTATAAAGATAAGCAGGCTTCGTTGGGCTGGCCATGTTCAAAGGATGGCAGATGATTGTATCCCCAAGAGAATAATAAGCTATGCGCCGGTAGGCAAAAGGAAGAGAGGGAGACCCCGAATGAGATGGTTGGAACGGATGCAGTGCAGCTGGGATTGTAGGCTGGTGGACAATGGCCAGAAATAGAGAAGAGTGGGGAAGGTTTCTTCTGGAGGCCAGGGCCTGAACTGGGCTGTAGCGCCGAGGATGTATGTATGTATGTATGGGGAAATTAATTACATCTCTTTTAAGTTGTGGCTTGACCCAATAAGATAAATTTCTTTTCCTTTTCTCTCAATCTTCAATAATAATCGAGTTTTTGGGGAATTACATCTCTTGTAATTTGTGATGACCAAACAGATCAATTTTTTTTTTCTTTGGTTTTCGGTGTTTACTGATTCTAAAATGTTCTACATATTTTTCTATATCTTCAAAAATAACTGAGTTATGGGCGTATATATGGGTAAAATTTCAATTTTTTACTTTCACTAGTACATAGTAAGGGAAAGTATTGAGATCGTAAAAATTTTCGAATTCCAGTTTTCGACGGAAATACACATTTTAGGGTCCCCTGAGTCCAAATAACCAAGTTCCGCAAAAAGGTCTGAGTGTGTGTGTGGTAACTCCTGGGCGGAAACGAAAAGTCCTATGAAACTGAAATTTCATATTTAAGACAAATATATGCCTGAGACGTTTTAAAAAACCTTTTTTCATCAAAATCAGCTTACCAGAAGAATCACTTTATACCATGCATTTTGCACCTTTTTTCAATTTTCTCGAAAACGGCTCTAACTCCCTATATCGATATAAAATTTAATGGGCTTTAATATGATGTAGGTTTCATTCTGATTGAAATAGTCTGATAGAGCTTAAATGCCGATATTTCAAAATTCCTTCCTCCAGAGTACCTTTAATTCTGTAGATTCTATAAAAATAACTATATTATCTTGTTACTATTGATAATTAAGAGCTAAATATGCAAGTTGAGCGAATTCGATGAACAACTAAAGGAGAAAAATGAAAAACAAATTTCTAATGCAATTTTTTTGTTTTTGAACATAAGAACAGTAATATAGACGTACAATATACCGTTGGAAAAAAAAAGATTTAAGGAAAAATATTATCTTATACACAAGCTTGTAAAAGTTAATAAAGAGTGATAAAAAGCCGATAAACTAACTGATTATTTTAGATATTTATATAGCTTTTAATAAATCACATGTTTCTATATTAATTCAATTAAAAAAATTAATTCTTTAATGGTTTCACTTATTTTTATCTCTTACTGTACTAGAAAATTCTTTAATTGATTTTAAAAACGGAGGTAAGTGAAAGTTGTGTGTTGCCCGCACCAGATTTTTATAATTAATTGCTGAGTCCTCATCAGAAAACTCTAGAAAATAATTAATTTATCATTATTTTGTCAAGGTTTTTAATTAGGCATTCATTTTTAGTTTCACTGAAACATTTTCTTTTTCTAAACAATTCTTTTTAATTCATTTAAATGGCTCTTAGTCTATAAGGGCAATAGCTACTAAAAAGGCTACTTTTATTAAGTTCTTCATCACATCTGTTTTTTGTATATTTAGATAGAAGGGGCAAAATTTAATAATGTAAAACTTTTTATTTCAATTCTGTTTATATATTAAGAAATAATTCCATTTGTAAGAATCTTAATTTATTATTGTTGGATTTTTTAATAGTAAAATCATCCACTTACAGTGCTTTTTAGATTTTTAATGTTTCATTTTGTAGGGTTTTTTTTCTATGATGAACAACATATCATCTATCTACTTTTTCAATAATGCATTGATTTACTTCTATTTTACCCAGATTTTTTATTAATTAAATCATTTAAATAAATACCACTTACATTTACAGAGTGTAGATGGGGAAATAGCCGCGAAATGAAGACTCAAAATAAAATTGTGGAAGAATTGAGAAACAATTTATTAATAATGTTTTTGCTACATTTTATTTCATTAGCACAAAATACACAATAAAAACTTTCAACTATTAAAAAAAAAAAATTCAAATAGGTTTAAGCTCCATAATTGAATACAGATAGGAGATAGGTAAATGGACGAAAACAATATGTTATAACATTACTTTATTTTAAAACAGTAGTATCAGATCTTTTAAGTTTTAAAAACATTCCAACAACAGATTTAAAGTTTTGACTAACATATTCCATAAATATAACAAAGTTATTTACAATATATAAAATTATTTACATTAATTGGCACAAATAAATATTTATCATAAGAAAAAATTTTGTTATATATACACCAACGTATATACTTATTTATTAATTGATTATGCTAAAATTCACTTTGGCAAGAAGGCACTATCTAATACCTCAATATTTTTTTTTTCCAGTAATACTGATAAGAGTTGAGTTATAAAATTTGTTACACTTCTTTTGGGGAGACATAATAGATAGACATGTTAAAAACAATCCAAAAATAGTCTTCAAAATAGAATATTTAATATGTCTCTGTGTCATCACATTCTTCAGTAGAGTGGCCAAAAACTAAAAAATATGAACATTTATCATTATTGAATACATAAATCTATGAGTTCTAGATGATCAATTATAGTCATTTTAAATTTAATATAAAAATATGGCATAACAGTTCAACTGCTTAGAAAATTTATAGTTAATGAGAGAAAATGTATAATGTAATGTGTTATTGCCAGTTATTCAGAATGGTAATCAATACATCCTCTCAATTCAATTTCATAATAAATAAGCAAAAGTAAGAATCATTATAGCATAACGTTTCCATTTAAAATAATCGCATATAATTGCAATTACTTATAAGTTATTTTCATCTGCTAATTTTATGCATTTTTCATCACTATTATTTATCTTCTAGAACTTAAAATAATAGAATAGATAACAACTTAAAGCTCCCTAAAGGTAAATAAAACATTTTTATCTCTACTGTTATTTCTGCAAACTTGCTTTAAACTTGGGACAATATTGTTATTTGATTAATTAATACTAATTAACTTCTTTAACAGAAACTTCTTTTAAATAAAACTTTCCTCCACGAATCTTATTCTTTAAGTCCTTTAGTAATGCATATACTTAAAATCTTTTCACATCACTGGTTAATTTTCATAAATCTTTTGAAAGGAAATAAAATTACCTAAATACAAACAAAAACAATCATGGGAATGGGACCAATATTAGAAAAGAAATAGCTTATTCGACCATAAAAACTTAAGGAAACCAGCTCTTAGACAGAAAGGAAGGATATCGTTAACGTTGTAGAACACCCGTACATAAGGAGATAAAGGAAACTAAGTTCCCGCCAATTTACTCCAGCTCTGTTGTTAACTTCATGCTAATAAAATATTAATTTCATTTAATGATAAAGTTTTTATGAATTATTATATTTATTTGAGCGTTGTAATACTTTTATCAGACCAGATTTCTATATTAAAAAAAAAATAAAAGAAAGTATCTGTGAATAAAATTGTGTTTTTTTTTTTTAATTACTGTAATAGCCAGCAATAAAAAAAAATTGGTGCAGTATAGATTTAAATTAAATAGTTATGTAAATTTCAGCAATAAAATACAACAATTGAATTTATACAGTTCAACTGGACTTAAAAGGGAACGTTATAAAATATTTAACAACAAAATATTATAAAAGTAAAATAATAACCTTCACAAATTGGACAATATGGACGATCAAAACCTCTAGTTCCAGGAATGTGATGTTGAACTGGTCTAATTGGTTCAGTTGATGCTTGTTGAGGGCAGTCCTCGGTCTCGTGAGCATCAAATACGTCACATATATCACAAAACATCCTCGGTGTTATTTCTTTCTTCTTTTTTACACCATTTCTAAAAGATAATTATAATTAAATTTTAAAGAGATATTGACGCTGAAGTAACTGTGTATGAAATTGAATACTTACAATGTGCTTGAAGATTCTCTTCTGAATTCTAAATCATTTAGTCTTTCTTTTAAAAGGTCATTTTTTTTCTGTAAATCGACAATTATGGAATTTAAGAAATTTATTTGTGTATCTGCTAACTCCTTTTCTTCTAATAATGTAGTCATAGATTCTTCCCCTTGCATAACTTTTCCAGCCGATTTGAAATCTTTCAATTCATTATTCAGTTGTTTAGATTTTTCTTCTTGAACTGCTTTCTCAGATAGAGCAACATTAAGCTGAGCTTCTAGAAGTTTTAACTTACCAGCATGGTCACTTTTTAATGCCTCCAATTCTTTTAATGTCTTTTTGTTTATTTCATTAACTTTTGCTACTTCATTATTTAATTTTTCCACCATTGATTTTAAACTACTTTCTGAAGCTTTTAAATCGTTTGCTTCTTTCACTAAATTAGAATTCAAGTCTTCAATTTCTTTGATTTTCAGAACAGTATTTTTTTCTTTGTCTTCATGTGACTTGTTAATATTTTCTATGGTGTTCTTCAGCATTGTACATTGTTCTTGGAGCTCATCTGTATTTTTAGAACTAGATAAACATTTTTCTTTAAGCTCATTATTAACCTTGTCAAATGATTCTTTCATTTTTAATAATTCATCTTGAAGATGTTTTTCTTTCTCCAAAGCTTGTTTTTCCAGTTCAGCTTTCTCAGAGGTAATGATTTCCAGCTCTTTTTTCTTGCTCTCTAGTTCATCTCGGAAATGTAGTTGATCCTGTAATGATGCTTTTAACTCACCTAATTCTGATTCCTACAATAATATAAAAAGCATTAGACATTAAAATAATAAACACTATGAACAATTTATAAAATGGCTTTTCTTTGGCATAATTTAAATAAAAGTTTTAAGCATATGAAGCATAATACGGGGGATATCCCTAAACAAATATAAATATTTAAAAAATCATAGATGCCTTCAACATAGAAAAATATAGCAAGCTTCTATACATTGTGATAAAATATTTTAATAATAATCTAGCAAGATCTTAAGAGAAACTTGAATGTTAAGTTTGCAGGATACCAATGTTCTGTTTCAGTTGAAAGAGGTTAATCCAATCATTGAGATATTTAACACATAAGATCAGTGGATTATCCAAAACCTCATATTTTCTTTATAAATTCAATTTAATAGTGGCCCATGGAAAACAAAAGCAAATAAACAAAGATATTGTAAATCTCACTTAATTTCAGCTTGAAAATAGAATGTTTTGTTTTTTTGCCTGTTCTCATGATCAGAAATATTGGCGATATAAAAATTTATTAAGCACCCAACAACAATTTGATTGATAAAGTTTAGAAAATTTCACACTGAGGGGTAGAATATTTTAACAAAAATGAGAAATATACGTTATTACATTGGTTACTAACTAATATTTCTCGCAGACACCTTCATCTAATCATTTCAATGGCGAGGATCCTAAATATACGATGTATATTAAAAGGACTTCACTGTATCAAATAGATCTCATGTGAAATATCATTTCTACCTAAACTCTGTCTGCCAGAAATGGCTAAGATGGGGAAATGGGAATGAAGAAGAAAGAGCGAGGCTCTGAGAGCTTACTCCAATTAGAGCGACATACAATTACTCAGATTCAAAATTAACACAACATAAGTATTAATTCAAATGCTCATAAATAAATAAAATATTATTCATTATCTTGTGAGAAGTTACATCTATCTGTTTCTTCTTCTTTCTTTTATTAGCTCTACAACCTACAGAGGGTCTTGGCTTCCTCTAACAACAGCCGCCATGCTTCTCTGTTCTGTGCCGCTGCTATCCAGTTTTGTACCTTCAAATATTTCCTAGCGTCTTGGGCCACACAATCAGCTATGGTCTACCAACTATTTGACAACTATACCAGGGCTCAGTCATGTTTCTCTTTGTAGGTAGATCGCCAGACATTCTGACCAGATACCCTGCTCACCTGAATCTTCCTTGCTTGAAAATAAATCCAGCTCTTGGTACATGTCGTACAGTTCCCAATTATTTCTCCTCCTCCATTCATTATTCTTGTATATACTGCCGTAAATTCGAGGTAGCATTTTTCTTTCAAATGTAAGGAGTTGATCTTCAACCCCAGTAGTGGTTCATGTTTCTGAGCCATAACATAATACAGGACGGATGAAAGTTCTGTATATGATAACTTGTGTTCTCCTGCTCTTCAAATTGCTTGTGAGATGCTTCTGGAATCCAAAATAGCAGCGGTAAGTAGCTAATATTCTCCTCCTAATCTCCATGGCAGCATCGTTGTTACATGTTACCATTGATCCTAGGTAAACAAACTCGGAGACCTACTCAAATTTGTAGGGTGCAAAAGAAACGCTGGGGCCTTTTGGAGCTTGTTCAGATACCATATACTTGGTCTTGGCTTCATTGACATTAAGTCCCATCTCTCTAGCAGCAGCTTCCAGAGAATGGAATGCCTCAACTACTGCTTGCCTGGATCTTCCTATAATATCAATATCATCTGCATATGCTAACAGCTGACTTGTTTGACACTGATTTGTTCCATACCATACCTGAAGCTGAACCTGCGAGTCCCTTAATGCTTTCTCTAGCACCATATTAAAGAGTAGGCATGACAGAGCATTCCCTTGCCTTACTCTCTGTCATTTAGTATATGTCATACGTATGTCATTTAGTCGCAATATTTTCAAATTGTTATAAAATGACCAATTTGGACCAATGGTTGTGATTGTGCAAATAGCAGTCACTTGTAAGTGATCACAACCAATCATATTACTTAGAATATTGAATTAGTCTGTGAAGAGCATGAGTGATTCTTAATAATAGGCAAGGCTTCACAAATATTTAACTACAATAGATAACTAAAATTATTTTTCAATAATATCTTGCTGATCCCATGGGCATTGCCTGCAGACCACTAGTCGGAACCACAATATAACATTAGTCATAAAACTTAAATATTAAACTTGATATAAGATAAATGGACGAAACCATGTTCCAAAATAATGACTAAAAAAACAAATAGAAAAACTTTGTTTTAGTACATAGCAGGTATATAAAAATAAAATACTGATTTCTAAACAAAATTTATCAAACTTAATTAGATTTCAAAAGAAATGAATATAAAATAAAGTATTTCAAAGAAATTTAAATTAGTCATATAAGTTAACACAGTAAAGTAATTTCTCTCACCATTTTTTTAACCTCATTCAACGATGATTCTTTTTCCTTGGTCACATGGTTAAAATTAGTATTTAATTCCAAAATCTCTGATTCTAGTAGTCGTATTTTTTCATTTTGCTCACTTTCACGTTGTTTGCTTTCCAGATGTTCTTTTTGTAGAGCTAAACATATTAGTCAGTTTCAATAATTTATTGTAGAAATGAGTAAAGGAGAAAATGGTCAGGGTAGTTGTCTAATAGTTAATACCATTCTGACCATCTTCTCCTTGTGCAATGATTTCATTTATAAGTTAGAAAGATATTTCAATGTAAGTAATAAAAAATGGTAATAGTTTGGAATTCCTAAATCTATACTGAAAAACGAATTCACTAATGGGTGTCTTAGGGAAACACTCTTTTAGATATTTTGCTTAAATGAAACATGTAACATTTTATTTTAAACATTTTTCATCTTCCAAATTTTCTCCCATTCTGATTTTGCTGTGTTTTACATAGTGGACTGTTTGATAAGTAAAAACAACCAAGTACCTAAAAAAGATATGAGTGTATAATAAAACTAACTCATAAATGAAAGTCATAAGAAAGCCAAAACTGAAAATGAGGACTATAATCTGGAATTTAATATTACATTAAGTTGAGTTTGATCTAAGGACCCATTCCAGCTATCTTCCCTTTTTCCAAGAAAATATTATGGCAATAGCAAACATGAGGACAAAGCAGATACCATGAGGATGAGTTTATATTGTATCGTTAGTATCAGGAAACACAGTTTCAATAAGTGACTTTATATTTTGATGTATAGCTAGTAGTATTCTAAACAATTAATCACCTAAAAATTATTCAATAGAGAAATTGGTTGAAGGTGCAATCATCATGAAAACACACTAAGACAAACTAATTGTGTTTTTTCTTGATGACCGCACCACCCCTAACCAACTTCTACATCATATATCCAAAAGAGTCAACAATAATTCCATCATTGAATAATTTAACTTGCATAGAGTATCAAAGTTTGTTCTAAAACAATGACACATAAATAAAAAAAACCTGTACCACTACAACCCATGAAGGGTCTTGGGCTCAGTACATATAGAGATTCGTACTGTTTTAGGCCAACGGCAGTGCAATAAGGTGATTAGGCCTTGATCGCGCTCAGCCACCAGGTTTTGCCTAATTATTTTGGGTACCCACTTTAAAGAGGCAGGGTCTGCCCCAGGAGGGTCTCCATACCCTAGGGTCGCCCCCAGACTTAATTAACAGAATAAATAATATTCTGTCAAAGCCAGGATTTGAACCCAGGACCCGGAGCACAGCAGACTAGCACTCTATCCACTAGACCACGCCGCTCCCACACATAAATATAAAACTTATAAATAAAATATATAGAATACCTTGTAGTTCAGCACTAAGTTCCATGATTTCTCTAATTTTTTTCTCAGCTTCTTCTGTTTTTTCTTTAATGGTTTTATCCTGATTTAACAAATATGCTTCTTTTTCCTCAAATACTTTTGCTTTGTCTTGCAACATTTTTCTCATTTTTTCCATTTCTGTATTCAATAATAATGTTGTTTCAGAACTCATATTTTTTAAATCATCATTCTGTCTTGTTAATTCTTTATTATTCTCTTCTAACGTGGTTAAAGTATTTTCAAGTTCAGAAACTTTGGAAATCAAAGTTTTATTCTTCACTTCAAGGTTCTCCTTTTCCTGTAATAAGTTCATAGTATCGTTTTCAACACTAAGAATCCTTTTTTGTAAATCTTCAATTTGAAAATTTTTAGTTGATAATTCATTTTCAGTCGATTTCATCTTATTTTCCTTTTCTTCCAAACTTTTACCTAAGGTGGTATTTTGAGTAATATAGTTGTCAAGATCAACTTGCAATTGATCAATTGACTTCTTTAAATTATAACATTCGCTCCGTACAGTTTCTTCATTTTTCTGTACTTCTTCAAGTTCTTTACATTTTAAATTATATGCTTCTTCGACATTCTTAAAATTTTTCACTGAGTTTTCAAGACGCTCTTTTATTTCAAGAATAGCTTTTTCTCCTTCCCTCTTGATCGATTCTAATTTCATTTCCAATTCTTGTACTCTGTTTTCATGCAGCCTGATCTCCTCGGCTGAAGAAATTTTCAATCTACTTAGTTCATTCTGTTTTTCAACAAGATCGGAATTTAAATCCATTAACTGTTGAGAGGAATCGGTGGAAGTGTTCATTAAATGTGAAACATCATTTTCCTGTAAAAATAAATAAATATATATAAATAAAAAATAAATAAATATATTCTGAATTATAAAATAACATTATGAAGAATCAATATAGACAACTTAACTCTCTTTATTTGAGTTATAGTGCATAAGGCAAAGTTCAAAAGATATATGTTAAATAAATGTATTTGTTGTAAATGTATTATTGAGCTAAAAGGGTTATTAATAAAATTTGGAAATATTCAAGTATAACCTACAGTTTAGCCTAACTAGTGAACAAAGAATATTATAATGCTTCTCGTCTCAATCTTATACTAGCGACACAATATTAAAATATTCCTTATACTTACGAGCTTTAGTTTCAAATTTTGAAGTTCAGTACACTGTTCGACAGCATTATTTAATTTCCTCCTCAAATCTCCGACTTCCAACTCTAATGTTTGAACTTGATTTCTAAAAGAATTTTCAGATTCTAAAGATTGGTTGTACTTGAGAGAAAGTTCTAAAACAAATCAGAAAGTCCTATGTCACAATCTTTCTTAGATACATAAAATTCCATTAAAATATTGTTTTATAATAACTACAAACATAATATTTAATTAAAGAATATTGTTCAGCACTTTTAAAAAAAATCAAATCATAAAAAATGAGAAATTATGATGATTTATTATATTTAAAAAAAATTAAAATGAAAGTTATGTTACCTGAACATTCCTCTTCCAATTTTGCTATTTGTGAAACTTTCATTTCCATTTCGGAACCTTGTTTCTTAACAATAATTTCTAAATTCGAGCATTGCTTTTCTAAATCAACCATTTGTCCATTTTTAGTAACTATTTCGTTCTTTAATTTATCATTCTGTTCTTTCAGTTCTGAAATGTTTTCTTCTAAAGAATTTATCCGTTCATTCAAGCTAGTAATTTCACTGTGACTTTTGGATAGAATGTCATCTTTTTCAGTGCATAGATTGGTAATTTTTAAGTTAGCTTCATCTAAAGATTTTGTCAACTCTTTTATTTCTACTGAAAGTTCATTTTTAATTGTTCCAGCAGTTTCTTTTGATGTTTCTAATTCTACTTTCAATTGATCAACTTCTTTCTTAAGATTGCTTATTTCAGTTTCTCTATCATTCAAACAATTTTTTTGTGATTCTAAATTATTTTTTAAATCATTCAATTCTTTTTGTATCGAAGAATTTTCCTTCTGATGGACATCAACTTTAATTTTTTCTTCGGAAAGTTCTTTTTCTTTACTAGATAACTTGTTAGAATATTCTTCTAATGTCTGTTTTAAATTTTGTATATCATTACAATATTTTCTATCAATGTCAGACAATTTATTGTTAGAAAAATCAGTGAACTCACTAAGTTCTTTTTTTAATGATTCATTATGCTCCTGTAACATGTTGTATCTCTTGTGAGCATCAGACAACTCGTCCTTGAGCTGATTCACTTGTGTTAGCAAATTGCTCATTTCAGCACACTTACTTTTCATCTTTTGCTCTCCTTCACCCAATAATTTATTATAAGTTTCAGCTTCTTGTAATTTAAACTCAACACTACTCAATTTACTTTGCAATTCATCAATTACTTGTTTTTGTTTTTCTATTGTCAACTTAGATGAATCTTCTGATTTTTTTAATAACTCATTTTGGGTTTCTTTTTCAGCTAATGATAAAGTAATATTAGACAGCTGTTCCTTCAAGACTGCAATTTCTTCACCATTGAGTGAATTACCCTCAAATTTCTCAAGGAGTTCATTATAATTTTGCTCCATAGAATTGGCTCTGTCCATAGTATCGATCAATTCCTTTTTAAGATCATTTTCATAATCGGTGTTTTTCTTTCTCATGGCTTCCAATTCGGCTTTTAACGAAGCTGCCTCCTGCCTGGCACTGTTCAGATCACATAGTTCAGCAAGAAGAGTTTCGACTTTGGTTTGCTCTTCACCAAGTAATTTCTCCATTTCTTTGATGCGACTGACATTTTCAGCATGTACATCCTAAAACAAAAGTAAAAAATGCTAAAAAAAAAACTTTCTTTAAAAATCTAGTTTCCAATAAACAACTTAATAAAGTTTGCATATTAGAAAAGGCCATTCAGTGGACCAAAGAGGCAGAGTTGAGACCCACAGATGGGTGAATTAAACAAACTTTACTTAAACCAACTGGCAGGTTTTCTAATATCATTATCATTAATCCTTTGAACTTTACTAACCTCAATATCAGATTTATTAATGGATTCTTCTTCTGCTCGAAATTGAGCATCTTCTAATTGCACTGCTAGGTCAGCTTTTTCATCTTCCAACTTTTTAATCTTTGCCAGTAGTTCTTCGGTCTTTTTTTCTGACTCCACACGAAACTGGAAACAAAATACAAAAATTGGAATTAAATTGTTGATTTATAATTACTCTATTTACAACTGAACCAATAAATACTTAATTATCAATAAATTTAAAAATAATCCATAAACAAAGGACCAGTAGATTTGTCATCAACATACCAGATCGAATTCGGCTTTAAGAAGATTCAACTGCTTTTCTGCTTCTTCAGTTTGCTCTGCAGCCCTCACCATTCGTGATCTATCCAATTCTCTTTCCTTCAACAACTTTTCGATTTGTTCTTGTTTGGTTTTTAATAATTCCTAGGGGGAAAAAATCAATTAAAAAAACTCACAACTATGGATCACATGTCAACCACCATCAGAGTAATTTAATGCTGTATTAACCATTAAACAAAAACATCAGAATCTTTCTGCAATAACAAAAGATCCAAATATCACAATAAATAAACTAAAACTTCAATTTCATTCCTTCTCAAAATATAGGAGAAAAAGGGTCAAAGTGATTTATGTATTAACACGTTCACGCCAATGTGACTATTCCATGGGGTGGAGTGCATTGGAGGGCTGGAACTGTCGTTATATCGAATTAAACACATTCGAACTTGCAACGGTGTTGCCCTGCCTCAAGCAAAAAAAATGTAGATATTCGCCCTGGCGTGAACGTGTTAATCTATCAAGCTTTATCAACCCATAAATTCTTGTAAATAAGTTATCATAACAAACATCTCCAAAAAACTTCATAGGAAAATTAATTTAGGCTAAATTAATAACTGAATGAGTTTAGAGTTAAAATTAAGAGCAATACTTTTTTTATCTTGAATGTAATCTTACAATAGCAAATGGCATGGTTGTGTTCGAAAATGAATTCTGTCATCTACAGTTTAACCTCAAATTCCAATTTATGAGGATCAGAAGAAGAAGAAGAGACTATGGAGTCCATATTGTTAGGCTGAAAGAAATCTATTTAGAGGTTTACAGACTTTAAATAGCGATTGCAGAAGAGAGGATAAAACAGCTAGAAGAACTCCCCAGGACAGGAAAGGCTTTTTGAATAAGAAAGAAGTTTGGAAGGCAACTAATAAAAACACTCTGAGCCCTTAAAAACGTTTTCCTCCAAATCCTGAAATATGTAAGTGTTTCTAGGACACTCATTAACTAACACAAGAGCATAATTCCCAAAACATGGAAATGTGCTATGCAAGAGAAACTGCTGAGAAACTAAGATGGGATTGTGTGAGAAACACAAACATAAAAGCAAACCAGGATCTAAGGTCTGCAGAGAATGAAACAGATGAGAACCAGCTGAGATGGTTTAGACATGTCCCGTGAATAGCTGAAGACAGAATCGACAGGACGACTCATGAGATTGGAGTTGTCAAAAAGGCCTTTAATGAAAGAGGGATAGATTGGAGAAGGCAGCTGGCACATGACAAGAGAACTGTGGGTCAGGCTAAAAAAAAAAAGACACCTCACACTGCTCAACGGTAAAACAGGACTCCAATAAGTAAGTCCATAAATGTTTAAATCAATTAACTCTACAAAAAAATTCCATTATTTTTATGTGGTTTTTTTTCTCAATATCTTAAGCTTAAGTCAGCAAACAAGTTTATGTATGGAATTTAAATATATTTCCCTAAGAACAACTGTAACCAACATATTTTTAATATTTACAAAAAAGTAGTTTAAGTTTTAAGGCTACCAGAAATTCCACCAAAAATTATTTTGTTGTAAACTCAGTTTCCCATACTGACCATAACATATAGAACATTGAAAAAACATTTCTTTAATCCAACCTTTGCTAAATTGTATGTTCAAATCTAGTCGAAATTACGGTCCACATTCAATTTCTAAAATTGTCAATATTACAAGAGGAAAATATGAACTGAGGCGAAAGAGGTTTATATAAAGTTACAATCTCCTTTATTGAAATTTATTTCATATAACAGCAGAGTAAGATTGGATTATATGTTTTATAGGTTTCCATAAATTTATTTAAACTGTTAGTCACATCAGGTTTGATACCATGATGACTATGCACATTAGGATGAGGGGTCCAAATCCTATAGTGCTCAGTCCAGTTTTGATTTCTGTCTGGTTCGGTCAATTTTTATTTCCCTATAATCCCAAGGGTGGGAAAAAAGACCATGGAGGCTCACTTGCTGGACTAGTTTCCACCACCAGTACCAGTACAACTGGTTTGTGTTATACAAGTTTAATTAACTAAAATTACACACCTAAAATTTCTTCCATAACAAATTTCCAACCTCTATAAAGTAGATACCCAAAAACATTAGGGACAAAACCTGGCAGCTGAGTGAGATCTCAGGCTTATCACCACCTTTGACGTCTTTTGGCCAAGAAACAGTATGAATCTCAATATAAAGTGAACCCAAGACTCTTCATAGGTCGTTGAGGTATAGGTTTGTTTTTGTTTGTAATGAAAATAACATCTTCCATGTTTGTAATGGAAATAACAACAAAGACATCTTCCCCATAAGATGTTATACTACAACAAACGGATTCCACATCATAGAAAGTGGCAGTATTTTATGTACAGCTGGGAGGCATATGGTATAAGAAAACATGTTCCATAAATCATAAAGGAATGTGGTAATCTAAGTCTTCATAAAAGAAAGCTTAATGTTCTGATGAGACAAAAAGGGAAGGAGTCAGAAAAAATGAACCTCAAAATATTATAGCATAATAAGAGAATGGCTCCTGGTCTGTCATTTATTCACAGTCATCTTGTATACCTGGCTGAAACATACCTCTAACCTACAATCAAGTGAGAGGCTAATAGTTTCTTGAATTAAACATTATTTTATTCATTAGAAAAAAAAATTATTACAGGAAAAGTTTATTATTATCACGTGTTATCCAATATTCCCTACGTTTTTCCAACACTTCATTTCCTTTTTCCTTGGAGAGCAAATATTTCACAACAGCATAAGATCATGTTTTAGACCATTGACATATACTTTTTTTTTTTTTTTTCATTTTATATGTTTACTAAATAAAAGTATGTGATTAGGCACAACACTTTCCACTCAAATATGAGGATGATCTGGTCCTCAACTGTGGATGTTATCCATGTCTCTGAGCCATAGCTTGATACGGGACAAACATTGGTTTTAAAAATCGTAACTTGGTAATAAATAATGAGTCCATAAACAGCAGTGGTTGGAAGGAAATATTCTTTTTTTTTTTAATCTAAATTGTAGTTTCATTGTTGCTATCTAGCACAGAACCCAATTATACAAATTCTGAAACCTAATAATAATAATAGGCTTAGCGAACCCGAAGGTTCGATGCCGATACCACCAAATTCCGCCTACACAGAATCGTCCAATGTTCACCATTCAAGCCCAAGCTCCCGAGATCAGCCTTAACGCAATCCTCCCATCTCCGCTTCGGCCTACCTTTCGGACGCCTACCAGTCGGATCAGCAAATACCAACTTTCTCGGAATCCGCTCGTCATCGAGCCCAACAACTTTACTCGCCCATTTGAGTCTCCGCGATGCAATCAGCTCAATTATATTCACAGGATGCAAGTTCCGCAATTCTGCATTATGCAACCTTCTAAACTCCCCAGTGGCCTCATCTCTCTTTGGACCAAATATTTTACGCAATACCTTATTTTCGAAAACCTTAAGCCGTTGTTCATCCTTTAAAGTAAGCGGCCACGTTTCACATCCGTAAAGAACCGTTGGAAGAATAATAGTTTTATAAATTCTAATCTTTAAGTTTTTAGATAGAAGCCGCGAACTAAGTAACTTAGAAACTGAATAATAACACGCATTTCCCACCTTTAACCGAGACTTTATTTCTTCCTGGATTTCATTTTTTCTAGTTATAATTGAACCTAAATACTTGAATTTCTCTACGTGTTCAAAAGTATGACCTGATACATCAATATCACCAAGGTCGACACCGTTTCTGCTACTAATCATATACCTCGTTTTATCGGTATTTAATTCGAGTCCTATTTCTTTACCGGTTTTTATTAACACACTTGTATTTAGTTGTATGGTTTCCGTGTCTTCACCTAGCAGTACCAGATCATCGGCATACCCCAAAACCGGAATCTTGTCACCCATATTTAAGCCTTTCTCGGTACACATCACCTTTTCTATGACATATTCTAAAGCTATATTAAATAACACAGGTGAAAGGGAGTCACCCTGTTTCAAACCCGATCGCACCTCAAATCTCTCAGAGTAATTATGACCGATTCTAACTTTATGGAATGTTTCCGACAAACACATTTCTACTAGGTTTACTAACTTTCTAGGTATTCCCTGTTCAATCATGATGTTATATAGCAAATTCTGAAACCTAAACAGTCAAAATGAAATATTAGTACCTACTAATTTTGGAGCTTGAAATGAAATCATCTATTTCATCTTAGCTTCATTAACAAGTCCTACGTGTGTGGAGGTATACATGAGAATGATGAATGTAGGCGGAGAATCAGTCAGGAACTATACGATTTATACCACGAGCCTGATATGACCCATTTCATTAAGCTTGGAAAACTGATAGGCAGGACATCCCACCAGAATGGCTTGTAATCTTCCTACTGAGAGGATCCTGACCGAGCTCCTAGATCTGACAGTCCTCACAGATTTGGGAGGCCAAGGCTGCTAGGGCATTTTGTGAGGCTAATGATGCAAGATAATATCTAAATGAGCAGGACAGGATGGGCATAGCACATAATAGAGACATAGCAGGGGCTGTTGGAGGAATCCAGATTAGGGTCCTTCAAGGGATGTAGTGCTGAGAAGAAAAGATGAAAATTGCTCACTTCATCAACATTAAGTTTTTACTAAACTTTGAATAACTCTTATTCACTTGGCATTAATCCCACAATACTTTGATTTCAAGTATATTTATGTAGAATTAAGTATACCATTACTGAACTTTATCATGTAACCTACAATGTTGCAAAAGATATTAAAACAAACTATGAACATTCAGGACAAAAATACATTTCCCTTTGAAGATGGTACCAATGAAAAATGTTAGGTAATAAACTTAGTAATATTTTTCTATTTAGTTTTAGTTTTTCCTGATTTACTCCAGGAGATGATTTGGGTCATACATTTAAAGAATAACTTTACAGATCAGGTTCGGGTTAAAATCTAATTTTGCAGGCATAACTAGAGAACTTACAAGCCTCAGCAACATTGCATATTATTTTTTGCAAGAAAATATACTCTGGTATGCCTATCAAATAACATACCTATTTTGCCTATACTAGTACATCTTAAGAGAGAGTAATCGGTATGACAAAAGTGCTCGCCAATTAGTAAATAGATACAGCGCAAGTTCCCATGGAAACCCATTTACTTTAAATTATTTTTCTAAATTAATTTATCGCGTACTCATAGGGGCTTGGAATTAGATTTTGAGCCTGTGAACTAGTAGTATGTAATAATAAAAACCTAAATCTCTACAACCTATGAAGGGTCTTGGAATATGCACTAATAGAAATTTGTACTATTTCATAGCCAACGGCTGTGCAAGGAGATGATTGGGTTTAGATCATGCTCAGCCACCATGTTTTTGCCCCAATTTTCGGTAATTTAGAAGCTGGATGTGCCCTCAGAGTCAATCAACGGCTGAGATAACAGAATAAATAATTCATCTTCAGATGCTTGCAAATATATTCAATCAATTACATATGAGCCATTATTATATATAACCTGTTATGATCTTTCCAATAATTCCTTCTTTTCAAAACCACCCAATTTTTGAGAGATAAACACATTTATATGCTTTCTGCAGTTCTCTAGTGAATCAAAGTTTTTCTATTAATGGAGTTTTTCAGGGTATGAAATAAATGGTAATCTGTTGGCACCAGGTCAGGTGAATAAGAGAGAACATCCCAGCCTAAACCCAATAATTTTAGTCACATTTGTAAAGAAACCTTCAGGCGGGCTTTGTCCTAATAGAAACTAAGGTTCACAGCTGCATTTTATTTTTCCAATTGTGAGCAATGTACGTGGGAGAATCAAATATAAACGAGACTTTTTGTCCTGGAAGTCCAGTGAAGGTGCAGGAACGTTCCTGCGTTTAAAGGTGTTGGGTAGAGATGGCAGGAGTGGGGGAAGCAGGCAGGCGCATGCCCTCAAAAACACCAGTTACCATCGTGATGATGTCTGAGCAGGATGTATCCCCTCAATTGCGAAACGTATTATCATCAAATTTCTTGCTGCTGAAGGTGTAAAACCGGCTTAAATCTCGAGAAGGTTGACTGTACAGTTCGGGGAAGAGACACTTTCTCGTGCCAGAGTGTTTGCATGGCATAAACAGTTTGTGGAGGGTCGTGATTGTGTTCAGAATGACAGCCATGACCGCAGATCCCGCTCCAGCATCACAGCATACAACATCAGCCATGTTCGACAGCTTATTGAAGGTGACAGCCGTCTAACCACCAGTGCCATTGCAAGTGAGATTGGGATAAGCTATGGAACCACTTTTTCCATACTCACAGAGGAGCTAGGGTTTTGTAAGGTGTGTGCCAGGTGGGTTCCTCGACTTCTCAAAGCTGAACCGTTTGCAGATCTTCTTGCAAGATTTCAGGCTGAGGGAGCCTCATTTCTCACTCACATTATCACCTCTGATGAAGCTTGGGTGCACCATTACACCCCTGAATCAAAACAAGCGAGTATGGAGTGGAGACTGAAAGGGGAACCTGGACCAGTGAAAGCCAAGTCACGGCTGTCAGCTGGGAAGGTTTTGGCTCCCGTGTTTTTTGGCCAGCGTGGCTTGCTGCATCTTGATTTTTTGCATGAACGCAGGACTATCAATGCCGCATACTACTGCGACAATTTGAATGAAGACAGAATTGCATATCGTCGCAAAAGAAGGGAACTACCAATGAGAGAAGTGATTCTTCTTCAGGACAATGCTCGCCTGCATACTGCAGCCCTGACGAGAGAAAAATTGGAGCAACTGGGCTGGGAGATGCTGGAACACCCTCCCTACAGTCCAGACTTATCACCATGTGACTTTCACCTGTTTGGACCACTCAAGGAAGCTTTGGGAGGTCAGAGATTCGCCAGTGACGATGATGTTGAAGCCTATGTGCTCAATTGGCTGAAGACACAACCTACTTCATTCTATGAGCACGGGATTGGAAAATTACCTATGCGCTGGGAAAAATGTATTTCCCAATCAGGAAACTATGTAGAAAAATGAGGTGTACTTTTCTTGGTGTTCAAAGTAAAAATTAAGAAATAAGTCTCGTTTATATTTGATTCACCTACTACGTACATTGGAATCAATGTTTTGGTTGGGTGGAAATAGTACTCATTTCCAATCCCACAAAATGCTCAGCATTACTTTTTTTTTTATGCAATCCTGGTTTCTGAATTGTTAATAGTGTGTTACTCATTTTTTCTCAGGATTTATGTATTACAACATTGTTGTAAAGGGCCTATTTTACATCTCCAGTTAGAATTCTTAAAAATAGGTCACTAACATGACATTTAATCAGATAATAACTGATGGACGACTGACAGAAAACCAGAATGAAAAGCATCTTCCAAATCAAAATTATCAGTTCAGAAGCGAGCAAACTATTAACAGATGTTACTTTCCTCTAACACGTCGCCATGGTATATACACTCCCCCTCAAAAGTATTTTAACACACATAATTCTCGAGTTTTTCTAGGTTTTGACCTAAGTAATATTATTTATTGAATGAGAGATATTAGGAATTGGACATATCATTAACAAACGATGGAATTTTGTTTCATTGATTTCAAATTTCCTTTCAGTCCATGTTTATCTTTCGTTTGCCTTAAATCTGTTCTCTCTTTTCTCTTAAATATAGTTAAAACAATTAATTTTATTCACAATGAATTGTTTAAGTCAGGATGATTTGGTCAGAATCATCACTCTCTATCAAGAAGGCAAATCATTGCGTTACATTGTGAATCGCCTTGGGACAATAAAAAGATACAGAGAGACTGATAATCATTCGAGACGACCAATGTCAGGGCGTCCCAGGGTTACTATCCCCACAGATGACCTTCGGAAGCGTAATTCTACTGCGTCTTCCACTAAAAACTTGATGGCTGGTGTTCGAGGGTTATCGATCTCGAAGTCAACGGTCATTAGAATACTGAGAGAGTTAAACCTCAGGTAAATAAGGCCAGTGAAAGGTTCTCTTCTCACCACAGAACATGGTGTAAAAAGATTAAGATTTGCAAGAGGACATCAATCTTGAACTATGGAAGAATGGAAAAAAGTTTTATTCACTGATGAGATGAGGTGGCCCTTAATAGCCCAGATGGCCGTGAAAGAGTTTGGAGAAGGTCTGGAGAACGGTACAGTCAGTGCTGCATGTTAGAAACTGAGTCATTTGGAGGGGGTACTATCATGTCCTGGGGGTGGCAAATCTTGCAAGGCGCCCACCAAATTAATGTCAATCCAAGGAAGGGCTTTGAGGTATGTAGAAATGATTCTTCAAGATCATGTAGTGTCTTTTATGCCATCCATAGGCTCTGAATCATTGATCATGCATGATAATGCTCGCCCTCACAAGGCAAGATGTGTTTCTGAATACCTGAACACCACAAATATTCACACCATTGATTGGCCAGCAAGAAGTCCTGACCTTAAACCAATCGGGCACGTTTGGGATTATCTCAAAAGAAAGGTTCAGTCACGAGATTCACCTCCTATTACCCTTGAAATGCTAAAGACAGCTGTATTGGAGGATTGGGACAATATACCCCAAAAAACCTACAGCATACCTTCAAAATCTTTTTAAAAGTATGCCAAGACGGGTGGAAGCAGTCATTCAAGCCAGAGGGGACAATATGTCTTATTAAATGTAAATTAAAATTTGAAATTGTAATTTAAAAGTTAAAACAGAAAAATTAAAAAAGTAAGTATTCTAAATTTTTTATTTATTGGAAGAAATATTGTAATTTATTTTAATAAAACTTGTTTATTTCCAGTTTAAAAATTTTTATTATTTACTTCAGAACCTTTCTTTATAATAAAAAAAAGAACGTTTTTGTAAAATTCAAATATTTTTAAGTGTTGCAATACTTTTGACGGGGAGTTTATTGGAAAATTTTCTAGCAGTTCTAACTGCAGATTTTTCTTTACAAAAATAAAAAAACATAAAATGTTGAAAACGTACTTTATTTTATTCCATTTTAATCCCACAAAATTCTTGAATATCTCGACTGAAACTAATGCTTGCAACCAATTCAACTAATCCCTTTTCAAAGGATGTAAAACATTACTGAAAAAATAAAAATTTCTTCAAAAACACAAGAAGACACTATGGACGTATTTTAAAGCCAAACAATATAACAGAGGGATAGGTAAAATAAAATAAAACATAAACAAACTAGCGAGTTGGAATAGTAAAAGAGACAATTGAATTGAGACACAAACCACTATAAAATGATAAACTTTAAGCTGCGCGGATGACAATAATAAGAATGAATAAAACAGAGGCACTGAGAGAATTCTTGAAGAGGTATTGATGACAAACAGGGAGAACTTCAAGAAATGTCCTGTCAGTATGTTGTGTGCGAATGTCAAACATGATTCAACATTTCATTTTCCTTCCCTGAGCCTATCATCAAAGATTGTTTGATATTTTTCTATGTATTTAGTGTATGCGGCTTCTATCTAAAAACTTAAAGGTTAGAATTTATAACACTATTATTCTTCCAACGGTTCTTTACGGATGTGAAACGTAGCCGCTTACTTTGAAGGATGAACAACGGCTTAAGGTTTTCGAAAATAAGGTACTGCGTAAAATATTTGGTCCGAAGAGAGATGAGGCCACTGGGGATTTTAGGAGGTTGCACAACGCGGAACTTGTATCCTGTGAATATAATTGAGTTGATTGCACCGCGGAGACTCAAATGGGCGAGTAAAGTTGTTGGGCTCGATGAGGAGCGGATTCCGAGAAAGTTGGTATTCGCTGATCCAACTGGTAGGCGTCCGAAAGGTAGGCCGAAGCATAGATGGGAGGATTGCGTTAAGGCTGATCTCGGGGGCTTGGGCTTGAATGGTGAACATTGGACGAGTCTGTGTAGGCGGAATTTGGTGGTATCGGCATCGAACCTTCGGGTTCGCTAAGCCTATTATTATTATTATTATTTAGGGTATAGAAAATCCCATCTCAATATAAGTTATTTGTAATTAGTTGTATAAAGAATAGTTATATTAGTTGTATTGAGACTTCTAAGAAACTGCAGAAGCCAATAGTTGTGAGTTAACTTTATTGTATTAATTCTTTTGCAGTCATTCCAAGGTAAGTTGACGACAGCAGTTTTCTTAATAGAATTATTTTAGAATATTTAAAACTTATTTTTTTTTTATCATAACAACAAAAATCCAGTTATTATTACTATGATTGGGGTGTGTATCAGAATGTTTTAAATACAATTAAATGACACCGTTTAGCAACTCCCTTAATAATTTGAATAACACCTTTAAATTGGATAATTTTTTAAGTTAATTTTTACTTACTAGATAAACATGTATTATCTGTTTTGTTGCTTTGCCTTTGTTGCACTCAGAGATTAAATAAAACAGCTCAGTTTCTATGGTCACTAACTCACCTCTTTCATTATTGAAGATTCGCTAATAGAAATGTTTATAAAGTTACGGTGTGAAATGTAAGGTGAATACAGTCATAATTCATAAATCGCTAATCAAATGTTATAATCATCAGCATAAATAACCAGAATCGCTAATCACCTGTTATAATCATCGCATATCACTAAACATCTATGGATTGTCCACATTAGTGTTTTGGATGTAAATTTGTATGGAACAGTATGACCCTAAATGATCCAATATACCTTTGAATTCATTTTGAATCCAAAATAAAATATTGCAGATTAATAAAATTAATGTAAAATAACAAAAATTTCCTCTACTCCTTAACAAAATTTTTAAACTACATAAATTTTGGGTGAAAACACAGAATTCTTAGGATAATGAATATTAGTGTTTTTTGTATAAACATTACATATAAAATAACATAAATAAAGAATAAGGTTGGACAAAATAGAAAACAAATTTGATAAGGAACAAAATAATTGTGGCATCGATTACAATTTTTAAATAAAACACATTTTTTACATACAAAAATCATTTGTAACCAAAAAAGGTCAACAAATTTTAACAGAAAAAATATAAATAAGTACAAATATATCAAAATATACAATTTAGTTTTTACAGTTAACGATTAGTGACATATAGCCATTAATACTAAATATTTTTATTTATTAAGCATCACATTTTCAGAACCTTGTGGTAAACAAGAGATCGGCGATGTAGAAAATTAAACAAGGATTAGTTTATCTTCTTTGTTTAAAAAAAAAAAAAAGTATAACATTATCAACAGATTCACAAGGCAAGTTGCTTATATTATTAGGAGCAGTGAAGCTTGTTTAAAAGAAATTTGAATCCCAGTGAGGATAGTAGATAATGTGGTGTGTCTGAAAGAATGATGAAATCATTAAAACATTTGCAAATTATAATAATATAATTGTAAAGATAATTTTTAGGCCATTATAATCAACTTACCATTACTGGTTTAGTATTTGTGGATCTTCTACAGCCAATTCAGACAGATTAATGTTACGTTTGTTAATACACTTTTTATAATTTTTAATAAACTTTTCACCTCTGGAAACGTCCAAATCCAACATAAAGCATGATGAAATGTTAAAAAAATTAATTATTTATTAGCTATCTAAAGTTTTTAAAGAATGTCATGTTTCATTACATATTAATAGAATAAAACACCACCACCTGATTATAAAGGTGCTTATTGCAAGACACCATAGAAATCAAGTCTTCATTCAACAGAATACAGATTAATTTTGTTGGTTCGTAACAATAAGAATCACAACTAATCAACTTGACTTTTTTTGGATGTTATCAAACTTACTTAATAAATAGCATACTGATATTTAAATCTATAATGGTTGAGTCACATTCACAAATGTTATGTAAAATAATATTTCTATAATTTTCTAAATATGTTAAAAAAACACCAGCAACAAATTTAAAATGACAATATAAACATCACCCTGTTTTACTATGTCCTTAACAATATTCTACTTTCACTGCAATTGAAGTACATATTAATTTTAAAATGTGCTCCATATAGAATCCAAAAATAAATTTTAAGCATTAATGAAATACCTAATTGATTTTAACTAATTTTGTTTGATCTCTAACAGATCAAAAATCTCCCACCTTCTCCTGTTAAAACTATGATCGTTTTAAAATAAATAGCAAGAAAGATGAAAATTGCACCAATATTATAAATCGCAACATATAGATCTGTTGTTAGATTGTCTATGCATACTCTACCAATTCTTCATAAAACAGGAACACGTCCATCGCGTTACCATAGTATCAACCAGCTATTTCTATGGAAGACATATTTTAGTGAATTATATACCTAACTTAAGTGGTAAAATAAATTGTAAAACGCCACTAACTTTTACAAACAAAGAATATACCACAAAACATATCATGATTTCTATTAATTATTAACATTGATAAATATTCGGGAATATTATTTATATAAACTAGAAAGCAATCTCTTCCAATAAGACATTTATTTCTTTTATAGTAGTTAATACTTTTAAAAACATTTACCTATCATTCATCATTCTACCAACATTAGCTATATTCAAGGAAAATAGTAAATAGATATGAAAAATGAAATACTCATTTTTAAAAAGAAGAATATTTGAACCTGTCATAGTAAGAGACAACTGAAAAAAGAAATAATGCTCAACTATAGAAGCTATATAGGAATGCTAATTTATAAAAAAGAATAATGAAGCTTGGGAAACTTCACTTGATCTGACATGTTACACCAATTTTGAATTCGTATACTGGTTACAATAAATGTCAATTGTTAAGAATCCTTTCAACGAGAATGGCGACTTTAACTTAGAATAAAAAAACAAAACCATTAAAACAGTCCTTAAAATATGAAAATCGGGCATATCCTTTGAAATAGTAAAATTAGTCCTTTTCAGGACCGCTTCTAGCATGGGGAAGAGAGTTTCGATATTAAAAAGGTCATTTTTAGTGTGGTAATCCTGGTTACCAGTGAATTATTTCGATTGTATCCTTTTAAAAGGAGAATACAGTCAAAAATGGAGGTTCTCTTCCATTTTGAACGTATCCTGGTTACAATAAATGTCAATTGTTAAGAATCTTTCAACGAGAATGGCCACTTTAACTTGAATGAAAAAAACAAAAATTAAAACAGTCCTTAAAATATGGAAAGCGGGCATAGGGGTAAGGAGGCACTAAAATTGAAACCTTAAACCTCGAAGTAGAGGACAGCCTGGACTCAGATGGGTTAGGATGTTGGAGCCTTACTGAGACTGGAGAACAAGACCGAAACAACTGGTATAAGCTAGTGAGACAAGATTAACAGACTACAGTAACAAAAGACAAAGGTCTCCATCCATGTAGTATTTATTTATTCATAGAGTAGTCAAAATATTATATTATTGTTATGTATTGAGGATGCTGATGGCTAAATTCATTATTGAATAATTAATATATTAATAAGGTAAATATTAATGAGCTTTTGTCGGCAAAAGCTCGGTCGGCAAAAATATTAAAGATCAAAAGGTGTTTACCTAAATCCATGGGGCCCTCCAGCGATACCTCAGGAAACTTTCTTGATCTCAGGGGCACTTCAGGTCTGATAGCAGATCGGTAATTTCAAAAAAAGAGTATTTTGGGGAAATAAGAGGGGGTGAGGTGATGAGGGTGATATTTTAGAAGCAGAGAGGGGCAGTCTTATTCCAGCCATGACAGTGGAAGTCCAGCAAGAGGAGAGTCGAGTTCCATCTACCAGAAGAGGAGAGGTCCATCGGGGGTCAGCTGGAGGATGAAGCCTAGAAGAGGCGCCTAAGACTAATTTCACCTTCGCCAGCCGACTGAGTGTTTTAGGTATTTGTTTAATGTAATATTGTATGGCAAGGTTAACGGTAATGTCCCTCAGTATTCTCAGGCATTGTTTAAATAGATTGTAAATGTGTAAGTTAATTTTAAATAATAATGTCATTTAGTGAAACTTGTCTAATTTAATCCCTGAATGCCACCTACTTGGATCAGTAAACACGATACCTTTGAAAAGGAAATCCAATGGTTTCATTAAATATAGTCTATATATCGATTAAAGATACCAAGTAAGCTAGTTTTTGAGGGTATCGCTGCCTTAGAAAAGGAGTCAGTCTAAAAACAAAGCATTATATCCACTTATTTTTTACGAATACATGTACTATGAAGTATAAGATAATATTGGAATAACCAGTTGAAATAAGAATGTGTATAATTTGTTGTTGTTTTTTTAATATATTAAGTCAATATTTTTTTCTCAGCAAACATAATTATTTGAAAGGAAATAATTCTTTAAATAAATGTAATATTTAGTTTACCACTATTTTTAAAAAGTGAAAAAATGAATTCCTCAGTTTTGTTTATTGACCACAGGTGTTTTTGAAAAAATAAATATATATACACAAATATAGACAGTTTTTTTAACTGCAGTGACCTACATTGACTACCATATTCTCTCTCTTTCTCTCTCTCATAGGCTATCTCTGCAATTGGAAGCTAAATTAGCATAAAGAAACCTAATTGAGTTCTAGACAAATAGTTTCACTTACCTATTTAAATAGTAAAATTGTTCATTGTATTATATTTAGACTGTAAATAGTGTTAAAAAAATGTAAAAATATTAAATTTGTTACCATTACATAGAAAATTTATATACAAGGGGCAGTTATAATACCAATTTGCCTAAAAAATTAGATTATAACTCTATTTCCCTGATTAAAATAGTTAAAAGTTAGTACGAAACCAAAATCATAAACCAAATAATCTCTAAACAGTAAAATCATACAATCACAGTAAAATTCATATAGTCTGCTAAAGGAATAAAATAGTATTATATATAAGGGAACAATATAAAATCTTTTCTTTTTGAAGAACACCAATAGTTAATTTACCTGAGGAGTAGCTTTGGGGGTGCCAGGGGCTAAAGTTGAAGCACGTGGTAGTGGTTTCTGAAAACATAAATTTAAAAAATATAAGAATACTATTGTATTTGAATGCTATTATTGCAGAATAGAAATGTACAGTTTTAGAAATGTAATACAGTAATATACATGCATATGTATATAGTTGGATATATTGGGTGGGTGTGTATGGAAGCGTAAAAAGGTGGTCCCGAGCCTTTGGGATGTCAGGTACTCATTAAAGATCCCTACCCTAATATATTTATCCTGGATAGGTAAAATTTAGGACAACCACTGTAGCATCGTCAATGTGATGTGTGGCTAATGTAGCCACAGTAGCATAAAGTGGACGTGAATAAATAAACAAACAAACATGATTAAATGATTCTAATAAAATAATTTTTATTTAAAAAAAATAAATGATAGGATTTTTTTTTACATCAAAGTTTAACATCCTTTTCTGCTTCAATGAAGGCAAACGGGATGAGTAATGGGCTTTATTTTACTCATGAGCAAAATTTATAATGGGATTTAGACAAACATACAGAATGACAGTGGGTAATCTTAAACATCCCTAATGCTACCCTTGAGAAATGTTTAAAAAAAAATCAATATTATAAGTGAAAAAAAAAGAAAAAAAGACCCTTAACCAACAACCAACACTAACTGGGAAAAAATATGACACATTTTATAGGACTGTAAGTCAGTGCCCAACAGATATATGTCATTACTTTTATTAAAAATAACTCAAAGGGTAGAAAATATTTTTATACTTTTGAAAACAATACCAATTTTTTCAAAAGAAATTGGTTTGCATTACAGCCCTTCAAAATGTGTCAGCTATTGATGCCCCACCTAAAATATTAGATATAAAATTAATTTTTTAATTCATAATTAGGGTTATGTTCAAATAGTATGTTTTACATTGAATGTTTTATTGAATTTATTTTCTACAACAGTTAACACCATGCTAGGTAAGCTAATAATGAGGACAGTATCAAACCATTGCTTCATTTAGTGCAAACTCTTGAAACTTTGAAATCACAACTAACAACAACAACAGTAAAAAATAAAACTTGTGACCACAAAATTAAGGCGTTGATTTTTTTAAGGTACTAAAGAACATTTTTTACAAATTGATATTTTGATGTATTTGTATTAATCACTTATTTTCATAGAAATCCACCATTTCCGTCTAAAGAACACTCTTCTTCTCTTCTTTTTCTTCCACCTGTTTGCCTTTCAGTGTGGGATTAAAGAACACTCAAGTTCTTCAAAAAGACGATTCAAAAGTGAAATAATTTTCAAAATGTACAAGTAGTTATAGTTTAATTTTGTTCTAAATCATACTAAAACATTTCCTTCCATGAGGTAAAAGTAATGTAGTTAATATAGTAAAAAAAAAAACAGTCCGAGATTTTTTGCACTTCCTTTAAAATTTCCTAGAATGGATATAGTACCCCTTTTGGAAATCAACGTCTCAATTTGTAATTAGGTTTATTAATAAAAATAAATATGTTAACAACAAACTAATCATGCCATATAAATATTTACAATGAAAAAATATTGGTATGTACACAACATTTACATAGCATAGCCAAAAATCAGTGGTTCTTAACTTTTTCAGTGATAAATGTGCCCTTAAGCTACAAATAGGTACATGGAATATACTTGATTTAGGAAAAATTTCACGAATTCCCTGAAAATATGAAAACAAGTGCTAGTGGTCAGGTCATGAAACACAAAATATTATTCAAAATTATATTTCTGGATGACAGTTGAAAAATGAAAGTTAATTAATGAAATTTATTCATCAGACACTCATTAAGAATCTCAGATGTTCTTGGATTGTCACACAACGAGGAGTGAAACAAGGCCACTAAGTTAGAAATATAGCCACTAAATCGATCAAATAGTACTTGGTGGTAATGGTCCAACAATGTATCACAGAAGCAATGATGGATAACTGTGGATATCTGGGAAAGATGAAGAAGTATGGTGTCCATACACCATTTTCAAAGAGCAGATCCCATCATAGCAGACAAGAAGGAAGGCCAAATTTTCTTCAAAAATATGACTAACTTTCACATTTTAAATATTTTTGAACAGTTCCACTCAGTATGTGAATATTGAAAATGTGATATACAAATGAGGTATTTAGGTATTGAGTGTAATAATAAAGCATAAGCATAGCATCCAATTAATGAGGATATTTTTTATATAAGCTATCTAACTCATTGTATTTTTTATGCAAATTATCTAATGAACTTTTGATAATATTTTATAAATATTTTTTTTTTTTTTTTTTTTTCCTACTTGCTCTCAGAAAACTGGAAATATACTTACTCCCGAAATATTCAAGAAAATTGTATTTATTATTAATCTTTTATATCTTTTTATTTAGTTATATTTTTTAATAATATTGAATTTTTTTTTTAAGTAACAAGTAAATCAATCGTTTTTAAAGATGTGAGGGCGATAATAACCATAAGCAGTTTTTTGCTCTTATAATCAAAACAACCTACAGAGTGAAGATGATGTATGTATGATGTCAAGCAAACAAAATACTTCTTACCAAAAATCTGTGGATAAAGAAATATATCACAATGACTGAATATTTGGTAAACACAAATCATTGAAGAGATTTGGCTGAGGAGTGAGTTGGTAAACTGCTGAAAAAAATGTGATGCACTTGACTAGTAGTTTTCAGCAAATAAATAGAAAACTCTTATTGCAATGGAAATTATTTTTTTACAGACTAGGTTAAGAACCACTGCTTTAAATCCATGTTAAAACATTAATATTTTAAAAACTACATGCTTTGCAAATAAAATTAGTTAAAAAATGAACAAATACAATATAATTTGTAAATGTGACCAGGAATTTAACACAATATACATTTTTTAATTAATTTTAACTTTATATCGAAAAAAAATCTCTAAAAGTTTAATAAAGGCATTGATATTTCTGTAAAGATAGCCTATTAAAATTTATTGTAAAAGCAATATTAAATAATTGCAGAATAACAATCATGAACAAGTTATACCACCTAAACACGCCTTTACTATCCTGCCTTAATGTGTTAATAATAATGATAATAAACTAAAAAAGGTAAAGCGAAAATACTGTTGATAATTTATGTCACCGTCAGGACTAAAGGATGTGATGGTGAGGCGAATAAACAGGCGAATGGAATACTTATAGATTAAAACATCTACATTTAAATGAATTGAAGTATAAAACTACAAACAATACTACCTTATCCATAACTACTATTGTCACAAGTTACAATTTTTAAAAATTATTTTTTAGTATCTAATTAGCAACTGAAATCTTCCTCTTCCTTTTTCTCATGTATATATAAATATTGACAATATAAATCAATCAGTATATATACTGACAGTATAGTATATATGACATGAACAGATTTTAGTACATATACTGATCGAAAAAAATCAAAAAAAGGTCAGTTTTGAAGTTATATGTAAATATAAGATAAAATGAAGTAAAAGTATGATAATAATAATGTATAGGCATACTAATTTACTTTGATTTTTCATAATTTAACTTCGAAATTCAGTATATACTATTTTTTTTTTTTTTCATGCTAAAAGAGAGCTGACGAATCAAAAACTGTATTAATTCAGATGAAAGCTTACAGAAATATCAATTTATTTATATTAAATCTTATAAATATTCAAAATAAAAGCAACAATTAAAGCATTTTACAAATCATATTTGAAATAAAAATACTACTTACGGCTATGGGTATCATAACACCTGTTGCATAAAATTTAAAAATTATAAAAAATCATTTCTTTTTAAAAAATATATAAAACCAGCCTACTATGTATGACTTTCTTTTCCTGTTTTAAATCTAAAATTCAACAGTGAAATATGCATTTAATCAGAAAGTGGACTAGATTATCTGAATATTATTTTATTAAACAAAAATGAGATACGTAATAAGCTAATATTATTGTTAATTCACAATATGAAAATTGATTACATAATTATTTAATTTTATTTATTCTAGGCGATATAATTACAAGCTTAGCTGAATTTATAAGCAAGATACATTTACGAAAGAACTATGGTGCTAAAGTGAGGATTTCAAATAACATTGCTTTTATGTGTTGAAGTTCTGATTAAGAGCGCCATAGTCAACATTTTAAAGATGTTCAATGTAATATATAGCCTAATAATTTTTAAATCTTGAAATTTCAGTTTAAAATTAAGTTTAAATTTCTTTTGCTTTTTACCAATAATTCTAAACATCCGGAAAAAAAAAAAAAAAGGTATAAAAAGGTTTATTTGGACTTGGAGGTTCAGCTTTGGGACACTACATGTTTCCAACCGTTAATACAATTCAAAATCCTCAATTAAATAATAAAATATATTGGCGAATGAAGTTAAATGAATTGGGCGTGGAGCATTTTTGGGGCTGGAGAGATAGAGGGTTCTATATAATTCTAGGAACCCACGACCGCTTCCGCCAAAACGTGTGCAGTATAAATGTGTCCTTACAGCTGATCATCATACAGCTTTAAATAACCAAGGGACAGCCAATTCAGTAACATTAGCTAGTTTCAAAGGGAAATTTAGCAGTAGATTAATTTTCTTAATAAGTCAATTTAGAAAAAAAATAAATAAATAATACTAATGATTAATAATTACAATATTAGATGTTAAGTAACTAAATCATGCTCATGCATACCTTTAGTGAGTTGACCCCAAGCCTTACCCTGGAGGCTGTGCTGGTGACAGTGCTCGCTTTTGATGTCATAGAAGAAAGGCTTTCCCTCGAAGAAGTTCTTCTAACGCTAGAATGGTGCAATTGACAAGAAGGGCGTCGATCAGGTGCTGGAGATCTAGACACTTTGGCAGCTGGAGCAAACAGACCATACTTCGGCTGGCACTGAAAATATCTGGAAAACAAATTTCAATTACTTCTTTCTTCTTATGTTTCATAAGCACCATCTCAGCTCACCTTTACTCATAATTATAAAATAATTTTTACTGAAGTTTTCTCGAATATAAGGAACGAATAGAATCGGGTAAGTGGGAAGGATTGATAATATAGATATAAATACATTAAGTTAAGAGTTTGAAATTAAATGTTTTTGGTTGATAATAGACTCATATGTAACAAAAACTTCATATTACCTCTTCAGTAGAACAACGATATCACTATACAATATTGTAAAAATGGAACTTGGATTGTAAAAAAAAAATCTTGTTAGTTTTTTTTTCTTTTTCTCCTGATCCCCATTATATATAATGTTATATTTTTTTTAATTTTTATTACTGACTGTAATCTGACTCCTTTTTCTGTAACCTCTATAGATTTTAAAGAATTTCGGAATTCTTAAACTGAAGAATATCTGCAATGGGCTTGCTTTGACTGTATCTTCTCCTTCCACTGGCACTACAGTCTGATGTGGACCTTGGCCTCCTCAATGAGGCTTCGCCAGGTGGCTCCGTACTCTGTAGCCGCTCTCTAAACTAGTTTGTGCCGCGACAGGCCTTGTGGTGTAATCTTCTGGGGATTACACTCATATTCCTAGATGCATTTGTAGGGTAGGGTCATCACTTCCTACGCCTAATTTTGTGAGTGGCCACCATTTGCCTGACGGTTCTTACATACCCGGGGGAGAAGCTGTGAGTGAATCCCCATTTAATTACATCTTTATAAAAGCCCCGCCAGGACTGGGATTTGAACTCACAACCTAAAGCATGAGAGACTAGCGCGCTAGCCACGGGCTCCCTAGTTCTGGCTGTATAGCATCCTTAAAATCACGTCTTAAGCCTATCACGTATTATGCCATGGTGAATCGTGAGCACTTAAATCTCTGATAATCCAGTGATTGCTTTTCTTACCACATTCCATCATCATTCGATTAAACCCCATCAATGAACTACATGGACATAAGTACATTCTTGTGATTAAATAGGTTGTCCTATATGTACCTGCACAGTGACATGATGAATGGTTTTGTCAATGACTGAAGTTAATGGGGATACTTTTTTCCATACTGGCGAACTGCTATCAGTACTCCTCCATGCGGGTCTCGCCTGTCATTGGTATTGTTGAGTAACTACTTCTTGTATTAATTTTTTATCAGTGAAAACGGTGATAGATGAGCGAATTAAAGATAATAATACTTCGATTTCCTCTTTGCATTTTAAAAATCTTTTGAGTTGGTAGGCGTTGAAATTTATCATGGTGTGTTGATAAAATTTTTGTCTATAACATAAGAACCTCGGGAAGGGGAAGGTATCCTAAAAGAACGAACTAGAAGGTAGTGGTACAAAAAAATGTTATACGAGACAAGTATAAAGGAGACTAATACAAATTGAATGAAGACAGTTTATAAATATGAAAAATGAACAATATATAAACCTGATTCCTTCAACCGAACCATCATTCTTCCCAAGAGGGTCATCCAGTTCAACTCCACACCATTCTCCAGGGGCAAATCCTGTTGTTCCTCGATATCTTAAAATCCCAATCTTTGAACCCTGAGTACTCATCACAATTACACGATCTCCAACTTTGGCTTCACTGCTTGTTGCTAAATAAAATAAATGAGCAGTCAAGAAAACATTAAATGATAATAAAATTAAATAAAAAATAATTTTGTATTATTAAGCTGATGTATTTGCTTCCACTTTCCAAAAAATATCAATATTTCTTTTTTGTTTAGGAGATGAAAAAATTTTATGTCCTCAGAATCTCATAAATTCCAGGATTACTTCTTAAAAATTAAAACTAATGTAATTGATATTCAATTAATACATTAAAATATTTCTACATATAACTATAAAATAAAATTTTGTTAGAGTATCATCATTTAACTTCAATAATAACATTTGAAATAGTTTCTTCTTATTATTTTATTCCATTGGGATTTATTCAAGATTTATGTTTTGTTTTTTATTGGTACAACGGGCCATTTAGGACTTGGCTGTGTAGTTAATCTCCTTAGAGAATACTTTCACAATTCTTGATGATATGTTACAGGGAAATACCATCACTCCCTACGCCTATTTTTGTGCTGGCCGACACGGGTCTCACATCCCGGAAGGAGAGGCTGTGGGTGAATCCTTATTTAATTATATACTTGATAAAGTCGCTCCTGGACTAGGATTCAAACTCACAACCTTCAATGTGGTAGACCAGCATGCTGGCCACACAGCCACTAATGACTACTAGCTAATGACAAAATATTATATTAGAATTAAAACAGACATAAAAACTAGTTTTAAATATTTACCAGTACTTGGAGGCGAAACGAGAGGTGGCGTCCTCGGCACTGGAGGAGGTGTTGCTCTCTTCATTGCAGGAGTTGAAGATGACACAGATGGCGGTGGCGATGGAGATGGTGCAAGAGGAGGGCTTGGGACAGCTAAAGGATACCTGGTCAATCGTCCCAAGCGGGAGAAAACACCTTTCTTAGGTTCACATTGAAAATAGCGAATGCCACCAACAGAGCCATCATTTTTTCCTTTAAAAAAATTGAAATTACTTTTTAAAATTCAGTCATTTTTATTGTAACATATGAATTCACCTTAAGTCATTTAAAAAATAGAATAAAGCATGTGAAAAGATTGGATGGCAGAGACTGTTTGCTATAATAATCAAGAAACATTGAGATTCCTGATTATTACTGTAAATTAGGTATATAGCCAAAAACAAGTACCAAGACAGGTAATAAATGAGAACAACTTTCTTGCTTGAAAAACTGGAATTGCTGTACGAAGGAAATAAATCAACACACACACAGATAATTAAAATTTTGAGAGCACGGCCTTATAGTCAGTATTATTTATCAAAAATCTAACAAGCATTAAATTTCCCATGAAACAGTATGGCTTACAACTTACACAATATCCATTATTTAAGTAAATATGTGCAACTAGACATTAGAAAAGTTAGTTTCTCACTTACTAGAAACTAAAGAAGAAGGTCTTATGCTTCTAGGTCAATTATGCCCATTTAAATAAGAGTATTCTTATGTTGGCCTAAGGTTGTAGATAGTTAAGGGGCGGCAAGAAAAGCAACAATGTAATAAAAACAATGAAAAGGAAAAAAACAAATATTTTTTTCATAGGAAGAACACATAATACAGAGCAGAGTAGCAATTATTACTGTAACAAGGGATAAGTAATTTTTTTTGTCACTATAATAATAAAGGTATTTTGTTTTGTTTAAAATGGATATTCAACCGTTCATCATTATAGTGTTGGTTGGAAAGCCATTATGGGATGAAAAGGACGATGAACACATAATATGACTCAAGAATAAAATCATTTAGTAAAAAATAATGTAACTATATATATATAATTTTTTTTTTTTTTTTTTTTTTTTTTTTTTTGTTAAATGATAGATTTACTAAAAGATTTCAAAATAAGATATTCAAGAACAATAATTTCATTGAGTGACAAAAAACAAGTAAAAGTGTTTATTTTACATGGAGCAAATTAAACAGAAATAAATGAATGGACAGGCGACTTACTAATTTTTATTAACCATCAAATTATTTTTAAGTAGAACCGAGAAAAGTAGTTCACTGATCTATATCAAAATAAATATATTTAAACAAATTAAATAACACAGAGAAACTAATATACTTTAACTACAAAACTAATGTATCCTAAATACATCACAAAATAAAAGAAGAGTAAAACAAAATCTACTAACCCCAATCTTATCAATTATCAGCTAAAACAAATATGACTCAGTGTCGAATTAATCCTTCAAAACTATATTAATAAAAGTAATGATCTTCCAGAAATAATTTATTAGAAATAATAACTCCTGCATTATGTCATAATTATTTGAATGAATTATGAGGCTTATATGAAGAGAAGTTGGTCAGGAAAAAAATGTTTTTAATTGCATTAGTGATATAGTGTAAAAAAAAAAATAAATAAATCAGTGATATTTTTGAAAGCTTAAGAACCTGCTTAAGAATTTGGTTTGAATCAGCCAAACAATTTCTGAATTATGTGTGGTTTATTAAAATTTTAAAAACATTTTAAATTGCACCATATGACTTTTATGAAGTATTTTCTTTTGCTTATTGTCGTGAATATTTTAATATCAGGCTTAATTGATGCATAGTTCATTGCTCTTTAAAGAACTAATGGCAATTATATTGAGGGTGTATAGTCGACTGTAGGAACTATTATAGGTGGAATATTCAGGAGTCAGTCCTTTTTTTAAAAAAAGGACTGACTCCTGAATATTTCACCTATAATTAATGGCAATGTTTTTCTGCAATATATTTATTTTAATTTTATTTTTTGAGATCGGCGATTCATTTGAAATTTCGTATCGATGAATATCGTCATGAGTATTTGTTTAACTTAAAATTCTTTCATTTGTACATAAGTAAAATGAAATGACATAACGATTTCTGGAATGTCTGGGACTGCCTTTTTTTTTGGCTGATTTTACATGGCATAAAGGACATTTCTCAAGTTTTATTATTCGGCTCCCTCAAGTTTGATTGCTATAAAATATTCGAAAGATTTTTTTTCTTTTATCAGAGTATAACAGTGTAAAATTTTAAGCCCCAGAATTTTAAATTAAGGATACCCGAAAATACGTAATTGTTATCTGAACTAAATATAGTACCATGGCGTTTGTCGATCATTTTTATGCAGATATTTTTTGTTTGAAGGGCCGAAATGGCTACCACGCTCCTCAATAAGAAATTTTATTGTAATATATATCCAATTATATTGATAATATAGCATCAAGGTGTAGACCATTTGAGTATACCATGCATATTGTACATATGTTCCAGTTGATAAGTATGATTCCAGGTGTTAGAAATAATTTATGACTGAAATAATTACCAATCTTCGCCAAAGTGGGGAGAATTCTATCTATTATTTCAGGATCCAATATAGCTTGGTCAACTCCTCTTTAATTCAAATTTTAAAAAGAGAACTTTAATTCAAATTTGCTTTGTAATGTAATAGCGCGCATGAATAATGACATTAAATAAAAGCAGATGTTAAGCATAATATTTTAACGCTAAGATTTCGTTTGAATTTTATTTCCAATGATTACAAAATACGTATTCTTTAACAGATTATATCTAATAGTAAGTAAGGATCAAATAGATACAAGTAAAAACTAAGTACCAAATTTATTTTATCTGTCTTTTGTTCGCGTTAGTTATCGTAATGTAGGCAACATTGCAAACAAGTAGAACACTTAGGAATGAAGCAAAACGTGAAACGAAAAAAACGCCGTCCTTAAATGTAATCATACTTTTTAAAAGAAGTGTACCAAGTTCTGTTTTAGTTTCAGGACATTAAATCCAAGCGCAGGTTCGAACAATATTGTCGAGTCGGCGTATCTGAAATTTTTTTTATCAAAGAAACATTGAAAGTTTTGAATAATGATTTCGGACATGAAGTTACTAATTTTTAAATTAACTGTAATTAAATAACAATATAAATGATAACAAACTTACCAATGGGTTCTTCCAAAACAATTCCTGCCCAGTCGCCAGATGCGAATTGGGTTTCTCCTATGAAAGCAATCCTTCCTGGCTTCGTTCCTCCAACCCATACTTTATCGCCGACAATAAAGCTGTCTGTGTCCTCGGTAAGGATAACGCTGTTATCTGAAATTGGTACACCCAATAATTATAAAGATGAACAATCTTGAAGGAACAATTGACAATAGAATGAAACAATGGTCAATAATAGACCCCATTAAATAACGATCCCTGAATGTCTAACTCCAATTAACAAAAGCAATTAACTCTTTATTAACGAAACCTCCCTTTTTAGCATTTTTCATCGACTGAAACAGATACCTTAAATACATTTAACCTCTACGGGGCATATTCCTGTAAATTTATAAAATAACATTCCTAAATTCAAATCCATCTTTCTTTTTTATTTACCTTTTCAATAAAGGTAACTCGTAACCATCGTTAAACATTGCCTAAATGCTAAATAAACAAAAAAGGGTCTGCTATAAAAACGATCCTACGTTATGATTAAAGAACCAACTCAAACATTTCATTTAAAAAGGAAAGTGATTTATATCTTTTTTAATTTTCTCGAATGGAAAATTTATATAGCTGTGAAATACGAAACTTTGCGATACTCAGTAAAGTAGTACGGAAATTCAAATAGACGTGTAAATTTGATAGGTTTGATGAACAATTAATGACTAGAAAGGTAATCAACCCTCGGCCAACAGTTTAACAGCTGAAGAGTTGACTTGGAGTTAGGAGTTTGACTTGAGTTTCGACGCTATTCGGGAAGTTAAAGCTAAGAGCATTAGATGCAAAAGGGACCGCAGTAGGATAATTAGGTTTGAACCTAGGAGAGGAGGATGCGTGGATCTTAAGAAAGAGGTCATTATTAAAAATATGCACTTTTTAAATAAAACGAGAACGGTATCTTGTTATTTAAAAAACAAATAAAAATTACAGTGTCTTCTTAACACGAGTTCGCTCCCTGATCTTGTTTAGTTATCAATGCACAGGTCAATAGCCCGTAAAGATTGTCTGATAAGGGGAAAGAAAAGTTAGATGTCATTAAAAATCGCCGCTTTTACGGTGGAAAGAAGACTCAAAAATATGGGGTCACCAGTGGTGTACTAGCTCTCAAACAGCCTCCCATGACCAAGGTCGCGGTTTCAAAACTGACAGATGACCCTAAGATTTTCTAATAGGAGTAACAAAAAATCCAATTATGCCGTTCTTTAGAGGGGACGTAAAAAGGTGGTACCGAGCATGTGCGATGTCAAGTATCCGTTAAAGATTCATATTTTAATTAAACCTGGATAGGCAAAATTTAGGACCTCCACTGTAGCATCGTCCGAATAGCCACAGTATCATAAAGTGACGTTAAATGAATAATCAAACATCAAAAATATATCTAAATTATGATACAATAAATAATCTGAATTATGAATTAGGGCGACCAAGAACTTCATACGCCAGAAAGACTGGAAGATATGAGAAACCTTGCCTAATAGGAAGGCATGGATCCGATGGTTGGAATCTGAAAGGCAAATGGTTGAAAGAAAAATTAAAAACGAAGAATTGGGGAACGATAGGCGAATCATAACAGTATGTAACCATAATGCCTCCAAGGACGAATTGCAATTTACATTTCTCAAGCCTAAAGCTCTATTACTTAGTATTATAATATAATAATAATAAGATATAAATCACATAAATAAACATTGCGAAAAAACAAAAGAAGAAGAGGAAGCTAAAAAGACAAAAATATACAATCAACAATATTGATTCAGCATGCTTTCAAACGTGTCAAATTGTTCCTAAAAACAACATGTAATTACAAATTAACAAACATCTAAATAACAAATAATAATTTTTAAAAATTGAGAAGAATTCATTCACATTATTAGTGAATAAGGTTTTCATTTTATCAGATAGTATGATTTACTAACCAGTTACTCAACTGCAGTAAAATAAATATTACATTAGTTGTAATGGTAACTAGCGAATTCTATGCTTCTATAACAGTTTAAAAACAAACTAATGAAATACATTAATATATTTTTAGATTATTCTATTATGAAGAGAATATTAATATAATTAGATTATTTTGAAACATTATCTTCTTTTAATTATCATTAATTTATTCTTCATATTACATAATTAACGTTTCGAGGCTAATTTTCAGAATTTTTTTAGTCAATCATTAAAAATATCTCCTAATATTGTCAAATTTTTAAATTCCTTATTGGATTTAATAATGGCCATTTTTTTCTCTACTTTCTATCTATTAATTGTTACAATTTTAACATTTTTTTAAATATCTATATTCTATTGGGTTGTGTGTGTCATGAAATATCCGTTTTCAAGGTAAAGGATTTTTATTTTATTAAAAATACGATATGAAAACAAGATAATTTTATTCGAAGTATTTACCTTCTTTTTCTAAACATTTTTCCCAACGTGACACCAACTTTTTTATCTCCGAACTGAAAAACTCTGAGCTTTGGAGTGAAACAAAATCTGAAAACGCACTTTTCACTTGATCATCATTTTCAAAAAGTTTTCCTTTGACGAAGTTGTCTAAATTCCTGAATAGGTGGTAATCTGTTGGAGACAAGTCGGGAGAATATGGTGGGTGCAGAAGAACTTCGTTGTCCAGTTCTTTCAAGCAAAGAAACGCAGGTCTCAAGGCGTTTCAATTGCTGCCGCTCAGTGAGATCATGAGGTACCCATGTATCGAGCTTTTTTACTTTCCCAATACACTTTAAGTGTCTGGAAACGGTAGATGCACTTGCATTTAGTTGTGCTGAAGGTCCTTTAACTGTTTGGTAGGGGTTTCCTTCTACTGTATGTTTGAGGACATCGTTGTCTATTACGGACGGAGGTCTACCTCGGGCCATGTTTTTCAAGTCGGTATCCCCAGCTGAAAACTTAGCAAACCAACGGCGAATGCTCCGTTCATTAACATTCCCTTCCCCAAACGTCTTGTAAATATTTCTAGCGGCCTCAGCTGCTGAATGGCTGAGTTCAAACTCGTACAAAAATATTACTTGAAAATCGCGTGTTCCCATGTTCATATTTGTAGGTATACTAAAAAGTGGGTAATTGATTGGGAAGCTAATGTTTATAATACAAAGATAGAGGATTAGTAACTGTTTAATTTAAATATGTAAAAACATTCGGAAGAAAACAACAGAGACCTGCAAAATCCTTTATGCATTTCAGAAACTATAAAAACAGACATTTCATGTGAAACAACCCAATATTACAACCATTTAACACATCTATTACAGTCTACTCCTGGCCTTATGTTAAATTGTTGTAATACAATATAGACATTTAAAAAAATGTTAAAAATGTAACAATTAATAGATAAAAATTAGAGAAAAAAAAATGACCATTATTAAACCAAATAAGGAATTTAAAAATTTGACAATAATAGGTGATATTTTTAATGATTGACTAAAAAGTTCTGAAGTTATAAGCCCCGAAACGTTAATTATGTAATATGAAGAATAAATGAATGATAATCAAAAGAAGAGAATGTTCCAAAATAACCTAATTATATTAATATAATACATAATTTTTTTTTTATTTGAGTAACAAATTCCATTTTTGAAATTTGAAATATCTATGATAAAAAGATCAATAGGTGTTACTATAAAAATGAAAAATTAACAAAATACAATAAACTTAAGCTCTATGATTTATATTTTTTAGGCAAGACATGGATGACCACAATCGAAACATAATACCTATTTGCCTTAGCAGAGAAAATCTAGGAACTGTTCAACACAAGAATCGTTTTCAATTCACCTTTTTACCGTCGATATTACCTTTTGATTTATAAAAATATTACTTCCATAAATTTTCATATTTAAGGATATTAAATAGGTTGTTACAAACATAAAAAAATCTCAACACATACAAATTTTAGTTAGCATGTATTACCTGCTAACTATGAAATAAAAATAATAATTCACCTGAGGTCCTCCTCACGCCGGCTTCGCTGAGCCTCCTTGCGTCACCCCAGAGGGAGTCGTTGGACGACACACCACCGACTGCATGCAACAAAACATGTACCAAACACCAAGCAACACACGCAAGCATGCTAACACATTGTGCAAACATAATATGCATACATCTAAATCATGATACAAAAACATAAAGCTATGTGATAGAGCATACCATACAAATAGATATGAATAGTATGGTGGCCATTCCTAGCCTGCTGATAACAAAAATAGAATAACTTTACTTGATTAGTTCATATTCTCAAAAGATACTAGATGTAATCATTGGATTTCCTATTTGAGGATGGAAAAGCTGCTCAAATGTTTATAATGAACAGAAAATATCCAGGCTCAATAGAATTATAAATAATGTATTATAATATTTTTTTGTCGTTGTTTTTGTTTTCTTCTTATATGAATCAGTCTAATTTTATATAATTTATTATTAACTTGTTAACATGTAATTAAATTACTCTAAGACTGCAAAGCACATTTTGTAAATTCTGTATTTTTTTGTTCTAAAGGGACATGTCCCAGGATAATAAAGAATTTATTTTAAAAATATTGATACACATATTTAGTAATATTTAAAAAAAAAATATAATGGGGCTCGACTAAACCATCAAATCCTTCGAAAAATCCACAATGCTCCTCATTTTGTCACAAATAAACTCATCCATAAAGACCTTAACGTTCCCTATGTTGCTGACCTGGAGCTAACCAGGTACCACTCCTTTCATGACAAAATCCATTCCCACTCTAACCTACTAGTTTCAATCCTTGCTTCCTCTATAATCCTCCGAGGCGTCTGAAAAAAAAAAAAAAATGGCTCCGAGACCTTCTAGTTCAGCATAGTCATTGGGGAGCTGCCAATGGGTAGTATCCCTACATGACAGTATATCTTGTATCAAATTTACTAAATGTATTTTATTATACAGTTTAATACCAATAAATATGTTTTTAAATATATATATATATAATATATATATATATATATATATATATATATATATATATATATATAATGTAAAAGAAAAAAAGAGAGTTATATACCAAAAACTAGAATACAGCACAAAGTGATATCTTAAGATTATCTGAGACGAATCATATTTTTAATTCTCGTTTTACAGAGGTGGTATAGTGGGCGGATCAGTTCTACTTAAATAGCTCCATTTTGTAACGGTATTTTTGTAGGCAAAAGTTGTCCTGATTGGCGAATTCCATTTTACTCAATGGCCAAAAAGATTCTGGATTTTTCATGGACTGAATGAACCTTACTTGACAATACGCAGTTTATCTCCTTTTAATTCTATACTAACCTTATGAATATTTAACAACAGAAAAACGTATAAAAAAAAAAAAAAAAATTTAATGCGATTCAAGTAAAGATATATAAAAAATAAACATTTCTTTCGAGCAAATAAAAAATCTTATGACAAGTTAGTTGTCGAATTACGAAATATTTATAAATAAAAAACCGGCTAGGTAAACATTTCACCTGGTAGGTAGCATGATTTAACGGTAAATGGTATCTTAATGCACTCAACGTGACACCTGTCTTGTAAGTGTATAAGAAACAAGTGGATTAATGTTCTCGAGAATAATACATACTAAATTAATTAATTAAAATAATCGGATTAGGATTTTCAGTTTTGTTGTTTTGTTTTTTAATACTCCCACTTTTTAATTTTAATACTGCTACTGTACAGGCACCCGTTATAAGAACTTAACAATATTTCGTAATTTAATTTAAAAACAAAACTAATAAATGAATATTTGTCCAAATATTAATTATTATGAAGTAAAACTAAATCCAGACAGTGAAATAGTTTTGTTTTAATGTTCTGATAACGAATGCTGGCTTGATGATCACTTGTAGCTGAGTGGCTAGCATAACAGCCTACTGTGCCAAAGGTCACGGGTTCAAACCAGCAAGTAGTCCTAGGATTTTTTAATGGGAGTAAAAAATCCTTGGTTATGCAGTCCTTCGGAGGTGACGTTAAAAGGTGGTCCCGAGCCTGTGCGATGTCAGGTACTCGTTAAAGATCCTTATCCTAATAAAAAAAACCTAGATAGGCAAAATTTAAGACTCCCACTGTAGCATCGTACGATTATCCATAGTAGCATCAACGGACGTTAAATAAACCAAATAACAACAACGAATGCTGGCAGGAGTTACCTGTAGTGTAGTGGCTAGCATAACAGCTTTCTATGCTCAAGGTTCTAGGTTCAAACCTGAAGGTGGCACTAGGGTTTTTTTAATGGGAATAAATAATCCTTAGTTATGCCGCCCTTCGGAGGGACGTTAAAAGGTGGTCCCGAGCCTGTCAGATGTCAGGTACTCGTTAAAGATCCCTATTCTAATTAAAAATTGATAGGCAAAATTTAGGACTCCCACTGTAGCACTGCCCGATTAGCCACAGTAGCATAAAGGGACGTTAAATGAACAAACAAATGCTGGTCAGAAATTGATACTTCATTTATCTTACACTTACCTTCTGAACTACATAGAATGTCGATCTGTATTACTTAAAATACATTTAATTGAATAATTTAAAAAATAAAATAAATAGAATAGACTAAAACCTTAAAATTGGTTTTCAAAATAACATTTTGTTTATATAACATCTATCAAATATTCACAGATATAAATATCTTTTTATTTGACCCCAGCGTTTTGAGAATCTTATTCATCTAAAGTTGTACTTTATTGGCATTATATCATATAATCATAAAACTATCTAATTAAAAAAAATCAAACAAATAAAAAAAATTACGATTACATCTAGTATAAAATATTGGTTATGAAATCAGCAGACAAGGAGTGAACACTGGAGGCAGATAGAAAAATCAACCCACATGATGACCTTAGGGAACTTCCCCATAGAATAGTTTTAAAAAGATTTATGTAGGTAGAGTGATTCTTTAACAGATTGAAAATAGCCATGGTGAAACCAAAACCATGAAATGAGCATGCCACGAACAATAAGTCCACATATTCTTACATATAACTCTAAAACACCGAATATAAGCTAAGACAGATATCAAAAAAAGGAAAAAAGGTTTTTAAAGTTGAATAACTAGTGAGTGAATGCAGCCAAAGGACTTGGCATGTCACCACCAGCATTTAAAAAATCTTATTTTCATCAAATGCCAAGCCAGCCAACCTTCTATAAACTGAACGCTTATTTAAAAACACTAAATTACGAAATCAAAGGCAAATAAAGCAGTTAATAATTCATAAAAAAAAAAATGTAAGATAAAAGAAAATTACTTTTAAAAATTGCAAAACTAACTAATGATTGTGATAAAAACACATTAGAAAATCCATGTAAAAATGGCGTGAGTGAAATGAGTTCAAAATCCCACACCTATCTCTCAATAGTTACGTGATCTAAAATCTGTCCTAATTTGATCTACGGTATCATAATATTATAGCTCATATGAAAATGTATGTAGTGAAATTTACATATTTGAATTACTATTGTCAGTGTAATGATAAAATAAAGTTAAGTGCATAGCCACCAACCATAATATAAATAACTTAGGTGCATTGCGCATCATGAATAGTTTACCAGTGCTCTTCAATCTAAAATATAATATAAAACTTAATGCGACTCAAGTCTTTAATAAACTACATAAGTATGCCTAATGGATTTATTATCACACGATATTTATATTAGAAACATAGATTGATAATCATAAATAAAGTTAAACACGAGAAGTGAAATAGTTCATCTCGTAACAATCATAACATTATCAGTAAGAGGGGAAATTTTAAAATTATCAACGTTTTCTTAAATTATAGCTTTTTTCAGTCAAATTCGTAATTTTTTCAGTCAAATTCATAATTTTTTCAGTCAATAACCAAGGATCTTTACTCCCTAAAAGCAAATATAGGGCCATTTGCTGGTTTTGAACTTGCGACCTTAAGCATAGAGAGCTGTTATGACTAGCGACTACTCCACAGGTGAACCTCTATGTATTCTAAAAGGTGTTAAGGACTAATATGTCCAAGGTCACGGGTTCAAACCCGGCAGATTCAAACACCTTGTTGAATGCATCGAGGGTCACCTGTGGAGTAGTGGCTAGCATAACATTCTTCTATCCACTAGACGTTCGTACCTGGTAGATGGACTTTTTTTTTTTTTTTTTTTTTTTTTGTCTACTCCTACCCCGCCTTTGAAGGCTATACGGGGGTTCTCTCGGGCCAGGGGGTGAGGGCGGGGGATATATGCCGAGATAAAATCCCCCAGCACGAGAGTCGAACTCGTAATTATTTGGTTTTCAAATTTCGGTTATCTGTTGCTAGGCAACGCGTGCTCACAGCAGCGCGCGCTAACACGCTCGGCCACCCCGTCCCTAATGGTAGATGGCCTTATATTTGCTTTTAGGGAGTAAAAATCCATGGTTATTTCGTCCTTTAAAAGAGGATGTTATGCTAGCCACTACTCCACAGGTGACCCTCGATGCATTCAGCAAGGTGTTAAAGATTAATCTGCCCAAGGTCACGGGTTCAAACCCGGACGATTCAAACACCTTGTTGAATGCATTGAGGGTCACCTGTGGAGTAGTGGGTAGCATAACAGCCTTCTATGCTTAAGGTCGCAAGTCCAAAACCAGCAAATCGCCCAAAATTTGTGCGCCACAGGTGACTCTTAAAAGATTTAAAAAGTGGAACTCGTAAAAGATCCCTATCTCAAGTAAACCTGGATAGGCAAAACTTAAGACTCCCGCTGCACCGTCGGATTAAGCACAGTAACATAAAGTGACGTTAAACGGATGAACAACAACAAGATTTAATAAAAATGTTATGTTCTTGGTAGTAAAACCTCATTAAATTGACTGTATAAAGAAATACAAGAAATTATGAATTTGATTGAAAAAATTATGAATTTGACTGAAAAAAGCTATATTAAAAAATTCAATCCATTAGACATTAGAATAGGAGTGGGAAACTAGGACTTACTTGAGGACTTCCGGTCATAGCTTTCTCTTCTTCCGAATCCATGGTAAGGTTCTTCTTCTTCTACTTCTTCTAGTATATTTAAAACAAAACATCTCACTCAGGTAAATCAATTAATATACAATAAAGAGCATACCTGTACGTCACGAAATCAACTATTAACTATGAAAACCATTAATTTGCATTCTAAGATAATTGTGACGCAACCAATATGTCATGCAAAGCAATAAAATAATCCAAAACATTTATTTAAAATAATGATACAAGATCGTGCTTAAAGAAATCCATGCTAAGATAATTCAATATAATTCAATTGCAATAATTTCAAACTAATATGAAAAAAACAACTACTAATAAATAAATAATGTAACAGTTACTTTACAAAAGTATAAAGCCATACCAGTTATTTTTGTTTTCATCAAATCTTCACTCAGTTTTCTCACGGATGAAGTGGTCCCATCTAATTAAAAAAAAAAAAAAGTGTTAGAAAAACCAAAAACCATGCAAAAAGTCAAAAAAAGTTAATTGTAGAAACAAGAATACAAACAAAATCACTTATTAAATCCAAATTTAATAAAATTAGAATTCTGTTAAATTAGATTAATAAAAGAGAATAATACTTTTTGGTTATTTTTCAATTTCATAAGAATCATTATCAATTTATATTTGAATAGTAGAGGGTGAATAAATAAAATTAAAAAAACATGATATAACAAACTTTTTTAATTATTTACAATATGATAATAAAAATAATGCAATTTATATTAAACGGAACTGGATCCTTTTATTTTTCTAAAATTAATTTATTTTTGGTACCATCTTTATTAGTCTTTCTAAACAACAAAAAACAACCTTGGACTTGCTAACAATTTTCTTGTGTATCATCATATATGTCAACATGAGATTTGGTAAATTTCACACACACTCAATGGAATAATTTTCAAAAAATACTGCCGTAAATAAAAATGAAAAATTAGACAAAAATAATATTTTTTATAAACAACTATTTATACAGCTTTAATGTAAAAAATAAAAGTAAATCTAAACCAAGAATACATCTATTCATAAAATAATAAAAAAAGGAAAAAAAATAAGAAGAAGGAAACACCATACAAAACACAGGAAATACTAAATATCAAAAAAGTATAGAAAAGATCACACATCGGTTAGCACCCTCGATTAAAAATCATACCTTATAGTTAGCTAAATCATTGTCCACTCGAAAAGTCTGTTTAAGAATTATTTTCATCTTAAATAGACCATGGCTGGGGCAATGTTCGCAAAAATCTCGAGCACCTGATCATGTATCACAAAATAATTACTTTTACAAATTAAAAAAAAAAAATTAAAGCAAACAAAATGAAAAGAAAAAAAAAAGTTTTATTTTAAGTAAATAAGTTTTATTGAAGAAAATATGATTTTGAATCAATTTCAAGATAAGCACATACTCAGAAAGATGGTTTCTAAATCAGAGAACCTGAAACTTTCAGAAACAGCAGACGAGGCCAAACTAAAATAGTACATCTAGCATATTATTCCTAACGTAATATGAAAGATAACCAAGATCAAGGCATAGTAACGTTAACTTAGGCTTTCTTTAAAAGTGTTGAGTATAGTAATTTGGCAGCACTGTCGCTAATTTAACTTGCAAATATAAGGCTATAAGAAACTGGAAGGATGTTATTTGAAACATGCTCAGCCAAAGATAGGACAACCAACCTCCATCATCTGAGAGGAATGTCAGGAGAAAGGTGCAGTCACCACGAGTGGAGGCCACCAACGGAGGAACGAAAGGGTTATTATTGCATTTTAGTTATTAAATTTAAAACTATACAAAAACAATAAAAACACATTGTAATAACCTGTTGCTAAAATGGATCAGGATTTTTATTTCATATACACAGCATAAATAAAATATGACTTAACTAGCTGACCCGACGGACGATGTCCTGCCTCAACTATGTCTCATCAAAATCGGTCAAGCCGTTCAGTCGTGATGCAATGACCAAGGAAAAGGGAGATTTATTTTTATATACGTAGAAAAATTAATAACGTTCGGACATTAAAAAAAAAAAAAAATCCATTATCCAAGTAAAGTTTTTTTTTTTTTATTTCATTAGATCCTTCTCATAAATAGTATAACATAAAGAAAAAGAAAAAAAAAAAAAAAAAAAAAAAAAAAAAAAAAAAAAAAAAAAAAAAAGGAAATCGGTCAAGCCGTTCGGTCGTTGATGCGATGACCAATGGAAAATGCGATTCATCTTCATCTTTGATAGAGCGAGTATTATTACCTTTAAAATATTAAATTAAAAAAAAATAATAAAAAAAATCTACCAAAGTAACTTTTTTCTTTTATAAGACCCTTCTTCTAAAAGAGATATAAAAAACAAAAAAAGAATTAGAGAAATCGGTCAAGCCGTTTACGCGAGATGCGATAACCAAAGGAAAAGGCGATTCATTTATTTATAAATATATAGATGTAATTCGTTTAGAAGAACAGTATCCTACGATTTGTAACACTACAACCCAAACATTGGGGGTTGGATTTGGAAACAATACTTTGCAAAGATACTGTTTCCGATTCCTAAGTCAATGAGAGAGAGAAATTCCGATTTGGATTTGCTGCTCAACTTGGCTGAGTTGCTATGCGTACACAGCATACCGCATCAATCCAGAAGACCATTCTTTAAGGTACAAATAGAGGGAGATTCTGCCGAAAAGAAACACTTGAATATATCGATGGGCCTCTTGGACAAATCGAGCCTAGCCTCAATATATATGGTGATGCAGGATTCCCAGTGAGTCCAGGATTATGGTCTCCGCCACGTTTTGTAACTGTTTTCTTTCGAGTCCACACCTCTCCAAAAATGACCCAGTATCTACTGGGATGGTCCCCTGCTTCCAAACCAAAGTCCCGTGAATGAAAATTTTCTTTCGCCAAACTCCTCGTGAAATTTTTCTTGTAGATAAGGGATACATTTCGAGTAAATACTCTCCTTCTCCTCTTGAATTCTTTTGCCTTGTTCCCTGTCATTTGTCTCGCATCTGATAGTGGGATCCACTATCAGTGCTTCCTTTTCTGTGTTACTAAATGCCAAGATGTCCACAAATCTAGTTGATCCCTCGGTATCAAGGCAAAACACCTCTTGGAAACATTTGTATTTTTTCTTTTCCAATAGTTCTGCTATCTCCTTCTTTATGCGGTTGTGCCGGCGGGTAACCAGAAGCATGTTATGCGGACATTTACCCAACACATGTGCAGGGGTTTCTGACTCTCGACCGCATCTGCGACAGAGGGGTCAAAAATTATTTATTCTGTTCCATAATCAAATAAATAATTATTTGACATTTTAATTTTTCTTGTTAGCTCTACAACCCGTGAAGGGTCGTGGCTTCCTCCAACAGTATACTACGTCTCTTCCAGTTTCGTATTCATATACTCTGGTGCATCAGTGGTAGTATGTACTCAGTATCAGTCTTCCAACTGTGATACGACAGTAATTGACTAAGTCAGAATTTCTTTGATAGGTAAATAGTTAACCATTCTGGCGAGATGTCCTGTCCATCGGAGCCTTCCGAGCAAAATGAAGCGAGAGATATCAGAATGACGGTATAAATCATATTATTGCCTATAGCTCCTTAGCCCCGATTCAGTATTAATTTATATTTGAATTATTTACCAAATTCGGGCTCAAATTTGGTGAAAATGGTAGCCACATGTAAACGGATATCTTCGAGACCACTCACAGTTAAATTCAAGTTATATTAATATTTTTAATAAAAATAATTGACGATATTTTTATTCTCCTCAAATGACATATCACGAATCATGTTCCATGTCAGATTAACACTAAAATACCAAAAGAATTTTAAGTTGTGGCGGATTCACGAGGAACTGGAGAAGGTAAGGGAGCATTTTTCTCTTCAAAAATGTAGCTAATGGCTAGTTTAAAATATTACAAGTTATACTGAACATCTACTAGTACCAATACTCAAGAGTTGTAATATAATAAACCAGTTTGGCTTGACTAAAGTTTGGTAAGTACTTTAAACCTTCTTTCTCGCTCCCTTCAAAACAGAAGTTCCACTCCCACAAAAACAAAAGTTAACCCCCCATAAAATTGTCCTGGAATCGCCTACGATTCTAAGAATATGTAACTGGACGGAAGAACCAGAAGTTGATAATTTATGAAAGAACTATAAAACATGGAAAGAACTTTATTTAAATAAAATTTCATATTTTTAATATAACTAGTAAAATAAAACCTATACCACTACAACCCATGAAGAGTTTTGGGTTCAGTACAACAGAGTTTCGTACTGTTTCTAGGCCAACGGCCGTGCAATGACGTGATTCGGCCAAGATCACGCTCAGCCGCCAGGTTTTTTTCCCCATTTTTGGGTGCCCGCTTTATAGAGGCTGGGTGTGCCCCAGGAGGGTCTCCATACCCCAGGATCGACAGATATAACTATAAATAACAGAATAAATAATATTCCGCCACAGCCGGGATTCGAACCCAGGACCCGGAGCACAGTAGACTAGCGATCTACCCACTAGACCACGCTGTTCCCTAACTAGTAAAATAATTTATATAATTATTATTTATAACTTAACTAAATCAGTTAATATGCAACAAAATATTTAATTACAATTAACAAGTTTAATTAAATATATTAAATTTCATGATTTATTTGTTTATTTATTTAACGTCACTTTATGCTACTATGGCTAATCGGACGATACTACAGTGGGAGTCCTAAAATTTTGCCTATCCAGGTTTTATTAGGATAGGGATCTTTAACGAGTACCTGACATCGCACAGGCTCGGGACCACCTTTTAACGTCCCCTCCGAAAGGACGGCGTAACTAAGGATTTTTTACTCCCATTAAAAAATCCTAGGACCACCTGCGGGTTTGAACCCGTGACCTTTAGCATGGGAGGCTGTTACGCTAGCCACCCAGAATTTCATGATTTAACATAATCACTTAATATCTTATGCTTCAAACATTGAAATTCTTTATTCTTTAATTGTGTTAAACAAAAATAAAACCCTACAAAATACAGGTTCTAGCTCCACTTGAAACCGAAGGAGGTGGGAGTAGGGTCAAGTGAATTCAAATTTATTTCAATGGCCTTTCCAACGCCCAGTCACGATCAATGAACTAAATTACTAATCAACAAAGCACTAACACATCATAGCACTTGCAATACTATAATTAGCTATAAGCTGAGGGGTGTATTATTTGCATGAGCCAATGGTGATACGGTTTTGTTTTTCTTCATCGTACAAATAAATATCATTTCTGTCAAAAAGATCCGAAGCGAAATACAAATAAATAAGAAATTTTCTAAAAATCTAGTTACTAGATTAACTATAATAACTAGATAACAGTTTTACTATTAAGCTTTGTGGTGAAAAATAAACCTCATTGGTATATATTGAAATTTGAAATTAAAATAGACAAACGAATGTAATTCACTCAAATCGGAAAAGATTTTTAAAAAATATGCCTATCAAGTTAAATTTAGTTAACGTCAAATTTAATGAGAATTTCAGAAGTGGTAATATTTTTTACAGTAATTTGCCACAATAACATGACTGTGAGCATGGATATATTAAAGAACTAAACACTGTTCAGTTTTTCTTTTTTCTTTCGAAAACCTGACTACCTCATAAACGAAGCATTAGAAACGCTCATAACTATTAGACTGGCTGTAATAAATGGGAGAGGGGAGAAGCTGCTGATATATGCTCAATAAACATTTTAAAAAATCCTATGGAAAGAATATCAGAATATCCCCTCACTAATTTTAAAATTGGAAAATGAAATATTTCAAGTTTTATCAAGGTAGTAATTATAATGGACTTATTGAAAGAGTTTGTAGAAACTCGAGAAGAGACGGTTAGATACAATACATCACACAAGCAGTACATAACCGAAGCTGCATTTCTCTTGACAGTTCTTCGATCAATCAATGAATATATTGGTCCTTCTGACGTTTCGGAGAACCAACATAATAATAAAAACGTAATAATAATTAACAATACTTTTTTTCTTTAAGTAACTAGAATTCTTTTAGGTGATAATATATACGTTGTTTTTTTTTTTCAAATAAAGCTATTGCAAGCTTGAAAACAAAATATGGTAAAATTAACAGGGTCCCATACCTTAAATATATTGAAGAACTCATCAAACCAATAGGTATTGAAAAAATCTCACAGCATCATCGCCTCCAAAAAATTAAAAAATCTGGTGCGGGCAACACACGGCTTTCACTTACCTCCATTTCAAAAATCAATGAAAGAAGTTTCAAATACAGTTAAAGATAAAAATACGTGAAACTATTAAAGAATTAATTATAATGAATTTCAATAGAAACTTGTGTTTTATTAAAAAATCTATTACATTATTATCTAAAACAATCACTAAGTTTTATCGGCTTTTTATAACTCTATTAACTTTTAAAACCTTGTGTATCAGATAATATGTTTTCTAAAATCTTTAGGTTTCCAACGATATATCATACATGTATATTACTGTCCTTAAGTTCAAAAAACAAAAAATTGCATTAAAAAAATTGTTTGCAGTTTTATCCTTTAGTTTGGGTATTGAATTCATTCAATTTATATATTTACCTGTTTTTCATCAGTGGTAACAAGAAAATATAGTTATTTTTATTGAATCTACAAAATTAAAGGCACTTTCGGAAAAGAAAATTTAAAATATCGGCATTTAAGCCCTGTCAGACCATTTTAATCAGAATAAAACCTACATGATATTAAAGCCCATTAAATTTTACATCGGTATAGCGAGTTTATCAAAATCGTCGGAACCGTTTTAGAGAAAATCGAAAAAAAGGTGCAAAATGCATAGTATAAAGTGCCTCTTCTGGTAAGCTCATTTTGATGAAAAAAGTTTTGTTACGTCTCGGGCGTATAGATGTCTTAAATATAAAATTTCTGTTTCATAGGACTTACCGTTTCCGCCCGGGAGTCATCACACACAGACCTTTTTGCGGGACATGGTCATTTGGACTCAGGGGACCCTAAAACGTGTATTTCCGTTGAAAACTGGAATTCGAAAATGTTCACGATCGCAATACTTCCCCTTACTATATATAGTAAGTGAAAGGAAAAAGGATTAAGGTTAACGCAAAATCTCTACAACAAAAAATCAATGTCAAAAGGAGCAAAAAATCCGACATAACAATGCTGTCATGAAACCAGCAATCCTCTACGCAAGTGAAACACTAACCTTTAAGAGATAACAACAACTTGAAGAAATTTAAAAAAGAGAGGAAATTTCTAGGAAGAAGGCGGGGTATAATAGGCTACAATCAATTAAAACAACAAAAGAGTTTTCAAACACCGAAATTGATATTAGAAAATGGCAAAGGAAATTCTTTGGTCACCTCAGCCGACTACCAGAAAATCGATTGGCAAAGATAATACTAGATTATGTAACCTCACTTAATAATTCCACACCTTGGAGATGAAATTGTAAAGCACCTTAATAATGCAAACATAAGACTAGCTGACATTCTTCAGACATAAAACAGACTAATAGGAAGTTTAATCAGAGCAATCAAATGAAGAACTGCACAGACCAAAGTTGTCGGATGAGCGTGAACTAACTTTTTTCGGAAAGAATGAAAGCCTACTTCCGGTACAACAACTCAAAGAAAAATTTATTGAGTTAAAAGCTTAACATCTTCCATTTCTGGGGGAATTTGCAAATTAATAATAGTAATATATACGTATTATAAATCAATTTTTGCACTTATGTCTAGTTTTTCGAATTGGTAAGGATTTTAAAATTTGAACAATTTATCTATTAATATACGGCTGCGTTTCCAGCAATAGTCATTTTTTAAAATGCCGTATTTTATAAAGGAGGCGGCATATTTGGCACCTGCCCCGGGCGTCAGTAACCTACGCAGCACCATTGGGCCGTGGTACCTGGCGTAGGCTGATCCATCACTTACAAGAGCGTTGAAGAGCACGAGTTGTAGTTACAAGGTATTAACAATGTATCAATAACATCTCTGGATAACTTTAGGCGGGGCTGAACTGGATTTTAACATGATTGTTGATCACTGAATCTTAATAATAGATCCATGAAATTCGAGTACATATTACATATCATTAAAAACTAAACTTTACAGTTTATAAATGCAAGATAGTAAAATAATATGGCAGGTCATAAAGAAACAGTGCCGTGCTTCCTTTGGGGTATGACGATGATTTGGTACTGCTAGGTGAAGACACGGAAACTATACAACTAAATACAAGTGTGTTAATAAAAACCGGTAAACAAATAGGTCTCGAATTAAATACCGATAAGACGAAATATATGATTAGTTGCAGAAATGGTGGCGATCTTGATGATATTAATATTTCAGGTCATACTTTTGAACACGTAGAGAAATTCAATTATTTAGGTTCAATGATAACAAGAAAAAATGAAATCCAGGAAGAAATAAAGTCCCGGTTAAAGGTGGGAAATGCGTGTTATTATTCGGTTGCTAAATTACTTAGCTCCCGGCTTCTGTCTAAAAACTTAAAGGTTAGAATTTATAAAACTATTATTCTTCCAACGGTTCTTTACGGATGCGAAACGTGGCCGCTTACTTTGAAGGATGAACAACGGCTTAAGGTTTTCGAGAATAAGGTACTGCGTAAAATATTTGGTCCGAAGAGAGATAAGGCCACTGGGGAATTTAGAAGGTTGCACAACGCGGAATTGCGGATTTTGTACCCTGTGAATATAATTGAGTTGATAGCATCGCGGAGACTCAAATGGGCGCGTAAAGTTGTTGGGCTTAGTGAGGACCGGATTCCGAGAAAGTTGGTATTCGCTGAACCGACTGGTAGGCGTCCAAAAGGTAGGCCGAAGCGTCGATGGGAGGATTGCATTAAGGCTGATCTCGGGGGCTTGGGCTTGACCGGTGAACATTGGACGAGTCTGTGCAGGCGAAGTTTGGTGGTATCGGCATCGAACCTTCGGGTTCGGTAAGTCTATCATTATTATTATTACGGTTGAAAGTAAATTTATTTTTCACCTGACCTATAAATTCCTTCAGTTTCAAGTTAGTATTTCACTCATGAACTTTGATCTAAACGAAATACCTTGACCTATTCAGGTATTGTTAAACAGGCATTCTAGAGGTACTTGAATCGGATTTCCAAACAAACGCCATTGTTCTGGATACGTGTAAGATGTGTACACAAGCAAGAAATAGGCACTTGTCTGATAACAGGAGAGATTTATAGTCATAAATCAATGCGTCGAATAGTATTTCGAAAAATAATAATTTCGTTGCTCCACAAATTCAACTGTGTGTATAAGTGTGGCTTTTCGCAAAGAGTTTAGAACTGAAATATTTAATTTGACGTTTCTTTTACACCCACAAACATGAAATGTTTTAAAAAATGAAGGAAATGACAGATTGATGTTTTATTCAACTACGTTTTACCAGCTATGGTTTCCTGTGGCGACAGTGGTTACGTGTTTATCACTTATTTTACTAACAAATGTAAAATATTTCTTATTTTATACGATTTGATTAAAACAGTATCAGATAATCCCTTCAGCAATTCTAAAAAAAGAAATAAAATATTGTTAAGCGAAAGAGTTAATAATTGTTTTTAATTAAAAATGAATTAATACAAACAATACAATCCTGATGCTGAAAATGACTAATTATTGCTGAAAAGTAAAGAAAATAAAAAGCCAATTTATCATACCAAACAATAAAAACAGACCGTGTAACAAAACTTCATATACAAGAACTTGTATTACTGACTACGCAATATTTTATACAAATAAGACATTAAGTGAACGGCACGCGAAACATCGAGTTGGAGCATGTAGTTTCAGATGAATTTTAAGATAAATCAGTAACCCATAAATCAATTACAAATTTGGTGTTATATTAAAGGTTTAGGAGGGAGTTGATAACAAATAAAAATCTTTGTTGGTAGCAAAATTTTATTGAACATAAAAAACAATAAAAAAAAAGTCCAATGAAGATAAATAGTCTTACAAACCCATAAATCTATTTACGATTTACCGATTCAATACCTAGGACTCGACAAACGTCTAACTTGGAATCCACATACAAGACTGAAACGACAAGAAACTGCCCGACGTTTTCGGCTACTTCAACACTTACTAAGCTAACTTAATTAAAAAACCATGACCATAGATATGGGGCTCTACTAAACTATCGAACTCTTTTCCTATCCAATCCTTACAATCCAAAATCCATCGTCAAATCCTTAACGCTCCTTACTTTGTCACGAATAAACTAATCCATAAAGACCTTAATGTTCCGTATGTTACTGAATTAGCCCAAACCAGGTATCACCATTCCACGAAAAATCCCCTTTCCACTCTAACCCACTAGTTTGGATAAGCAAAATTCCTCCGATTCCTGATAATCCTCCGAGGCGTCCTAAAAGAAGATGGCCCTGAGACCTAGTTTGGAATATTTTTAGAGTGCTGCCAATAGCTAGTGTCTCTACATGTATTTCATGCCAGTTTACTATCTACATCACATTTACTTGATGTATATAATACAGTTGTAAATATCGATAAATATGTTTAAAAAAATCTGGTGCGGGCAACACACGACTTTCACTTACCTCCACCATTTTTAAACTCAATGAAAGAATTTTCAAATACACTTAAAGATAAAAATACGTGAAACTATTAAAGAATTAATTAAATTGAATTTATATAGAAACATGTGTTTTATTAAAAAATCTATTGCATTATTATCTAAAATAATCAGTTAGTTTTATGTTCATTTTATCACTCTCTATTAACTTTTAAAAGCTTGTGTATGAGATGATATTTTTTCTAAAATCTTTAGCTTTCCAACGGTATATCATACATGTATATTACTGCTCTTATGTTCAAAAACGAAAAATTGCATTAAAAAAATATTTTTTCTGTTTTCTCCTTTAGTTGGGTATCAAGTTTATTCAATTTATATATTTACCTGTTTTTCATCAGCGTTAACAAGATAATCTAGTTATTATTATTGAATCTACAAAATTAAAGGTACTTTAGGGGAAGAAAATATAAAATATCGGCATTTAAGCCCTGTCAGACCATTTTTATCTTAATAAAACCTACATGATATTAAAGCCCATTAAATTTTACATTGATATAGCGAGTTTAATCAAAATCGTCGGAACCGTTTTTGAGAAAATCGAAAAAAGGTGCAAAATGCATGGTATAAAGTGCCTCTTCTGGTAGGCTCATTTTGATGAAAAAAGTTTTGTCACGTCTCGGGCGTATAGTTGTCTTAAATATGAAATTTCAGTTTCATAGGACTTACCGTTTCCGCCCGGAAGCTACCACACACACACACACACAGACCTTTTTGCGGGACTTGGTTATTTGGACTCAGGGGATCCTAAAACGTGTATTTCCGTTGAAAACTGGAATTCGAAAATTTTCACGATCGCAATACTTCCCCTTACTATATATAGTAAGTGAAAGTAAAAAAAACAAAAAACTTTTTTAAAATAAGTTAAATTCTATTCCTAATGAACTCCTAAAAAAAAAAAAAAAAAAAAAAAAATCTGTACCAATACAACCCATGAAGGGTCTTGGGCTCAGTACATATAGAGATTCGTACTGTTTCTAGGCCAACGGCAGTGCAATGATTGATTGATGATGGCAAAGTGATTAGGCCTTAATCACGCTCAGCCGCCAGGTTTTTCCCAATTAATTTGGGTACCCACTTTATAGAGGCTGGGTCTGCCCCAGGAAGGTCTCCATACCCTAGGGTCGCCCCCCGACTGTATTAACAGAATAAATTATATTTCTGCCTCAGCCGGGATTCGAACCCAGGACCCGGAGCACAGCAGACTAGTGCTAATGAACTCCTAAACCTTATTTAACTACCGTGAGGATTGATATTTATAAGATAATATATAAATCACCCAGTAAAGTAAACCCCATTACTACAAACAAATACATACGCTGAAACTGAACAAGTATTCCAGTTACAATATAATCTTAGAAATTGTGGTGAATCTATTGTTATATATCAAAACTGGAGTGGAAAAAAACTCTATAAATAACACACAAGTATGAATAAGTGAAAAGGAGCAAGTCTTTAATGGCAATGGTACACAGCACAGCCTACATCTAATGAGTCAGCCTCTACACCACCACCACCTTTGATGTCCACTCTTCCAAGCTCAGCAGTTCTCCTTCATTCCAAAAGAGGATAAGAACGCGGGCTAAGGAGCACACTGACCTATTTAATCAAAAGGGTTTAATTAGATCAACGGATATAAGACACATTGAGACCTAAACGAAGAGGACTTTTTCGAAGTCAACAAATTTTAAATGATCATTATAACTCTATTGTAACAGCATAGCCACAGGAAAAATAATTAGTTAGGGAAAAATATTCTGAATCTAAAAGGTACTTTTTTTATTTTTATTTATTTATATTCTTTTAAAATCAAATTTTTAATAGATTTGAAATTTCAAGTTCTAACTGACATGGAAGAAAAATTATTCCCCACAAATCTAACTGCAAATCGCTTGAACATCTTCAAGATATGGCCTAATTTTACACTGCCTTGCGGAGAAATCATAAGGAATTCTACAATGTAAACTATTCTATATTATGGCTCTATCATAGAACTATTATTACAAAAAAAAAATCCTCCATTTTAAAAAAATACTTAATAAAAAAGCAATGATAAAATTAGATTCATATATTCTTATAACATGTATATAGAAAGTATATTGTTTTAAATTCCAAAATAAGAATAATATTTTGGAAATATTTTACAAAATTAAGATTGGTTTAATAACGTCAAAGTAACCCCTTTAAATTAAAGCCCTTGTAATTCTGAGACTACAGTCTCGTTTTAGACTGTCTTAAGGAAACATCTTCAGAAATTCTACAATGTACAGTACACTACACGTATATTACAGCTCTTTCATAGAACTATTATTACTAACAAAAAACAAAATGCCTTAGTATTTTAAAAAAGACCTTGTATAAAAACCATGATAAAATTACATACATTTATTCTTATAACATGTATATGCAAAGTATAATAATAATAATAATAATAATACTAGACCTTACCGAACCCGAAGGTTCGATGCCGACACCATCTAATTCCGCCTACACAGACTCGTCCAATGTTCACCGTTTAAGCCCAAGCCCCCGAGCTTCGGCCTACCTTTCGGACACCTATCAGTTGAATCAGCGAATACAAACTTACAGTTTTTAGATAGAAGCCCTGAGTCAAGTAACTTAGCAACTGAATAATAACAGGCATTTACCTTTAACCGGGACTTTATTATATGCAAAGTATATTGTTTTTAATTCCAAAATAAGAAAAATATTTAAAAAAATTAAGGATGGTTTGGTAACGTCAAAGTAACCCCTTAAAATTAAAGTCCATGTAATTCTGAGACTACAGTCTCGTTTTTGGCTGTCTTAAGGAAACATCTTGAGAAATTCTACAACGTACAGTATACTATATTACAGCTCTTTTATAAAACTATTAGTACTACCAAAAAAAAAAAGCCTTAGTATTTTAAAAAAGACCTTGTAAAAAAACCATGATAAAATAACATACATGTATTTTTTCCCGGCTTATCTTATGCACTGTAGCCTTATTAGGCTTATTGTGCGCTAATATTAATAATATTATAATATTTTCGAAATATTTAAAAAAATTAAGGTCAGTTTGGTAACGCCAAGTAATCTATAAAATTAAAGCCCATGTAATTATGAAACTAATAAACCTTACTTTGAGCTCTCTATCATAAACTGTTTTAGAACCAGCAAAAAAGCTTTTGAATGTTTCAAGAAAGTAAAGAGAAGAACAAAAAAAAAACAGATTTGTGAAATTTATAAATAATCTGAATTAGCTTTAATTAAGCATAGAACATAAATACACCAAATGACTGGGTATTTTAAAAACCTGGGGTTTAAAATAATTTTTTTTATTCCTTGATTGGCTGCGTCATAACCAACCGTGTTTTCAAAGCCCACGCTGTTAAGGTAAAATAGAACAACGCAAGTAGTAAACTAATAGAAACGAGAAAACAAAAATAATTAGATATAAATATTTTAAAGACATATTTTTGTGACGAAAATAATACTAATACTAACAATAAATATTGGATACATTAAGTTTTTGTATAACAGGTAGCATGTTATGTTGTTCACTCCAAAACTAAGTTGACTTAGGGATCATTTACGATATTGTGATGGCCTCGTACTGGGTACAGGCTACTGACCTAAATCTTGACACAGCGTTCCCTTATAGCGTTGCTGCGACAGGGATTTTCACTATCAACAGCAGATATGATTGAATGTTTACGCAATGTTCCTTTTATCTTAGAATAAACAAAATGATGAATACATAACAAAAAAATCTGGTGCGGGCAACACACGACTTTCACTTACCTCCACCATTTTTTAAATAAATGAAAGAATTTTTAAATACAGTTAGAGATAAAAATAATACTTGAAACTATTAAAGAATTAATTAAATTGAATTTCTATAGAAACATGTGTTTTATTAAAAAATCGATTATATTATTGTATAAAATAATCAGTTACTTATATCTTCTTTTCATCACTCTCTATTAAATTTTAAAAGCTTGTGTATGAGATAATATTTTTTCTAAAATCTTTAGCTTTCCAACGGTATATCATACATGTATATTACTGTTCTTATGTTCAAAAGCGAAAAATTGCATTAAAAATATATTTTTTCTGTGTTCTCCTTAAGTTGGGTATAGAATTCATTCAATTTATATATTTACCCGTTTTTCATCAGTGGTAACAAGATAATATAGTTATTTTAATAAAATCAACCAAATTAAAGGTAATTTAGAAGAAGAAACTTTAGAATATCGGCATATAAGCCCTGTCAGACCATTTTAATCAGAATAAAATCTACATGATATTAAAGCCCATTAAATTTTACATCGATATGGCGAGTTTAATCAAAATCTTCGGAACATTTTTCGAGAAAATCGAAAAAAGGTGCAAAATGCATGGTATAAAGTGCCTCTTCTGGTAGGCTCATTTTGATGAAAAAAGTTTTGTCACGTCTCGGGCGTATAGTTGTCTTAAATATGAAATTTCAGTTTCATAGGACTTACCGTTTCCGCCCGGAAGCTACCACACACACACACACACACACACACACACACACACACACACACACACACACACAGACCTTTTTGCGGGACTTGGTTATTTGGACTCAGGGGACCCTAAAACGTGTATTTCTGTTGAAAACTGGAATTCGAAAATTTTCACGATCACAAGACTTTCCCTTATTATTCTATACCTAATTGAGTAGATAAAATTAGTTGGACAAGCAATATTGAATACAAATACATCAGCATTTTATAAACCTTTTTTTCATTACTTAATTATTGACCCGACGTTAATATAATGAACAAAAAATATAATAATTAAGACAGTATTATAAGTTTATTGATAAAATTTAATATGATATTAAAAACAGTACTTGCATGGTACAGCATATCCCTCTTCCTCATGACTCGATAGCACGAGTGGCCTACCTAAAATGTGGGTCGAATAGCAATAGCACTGCTTGTGTTTGGTAAAAGAACTAACAAATAGCACTGCTTGTGTTTGGTAAAAAAAACTAACAAATCAGCAGAATGGAAATGTTTCGTTTACTCTGACAGATTACCAGGAATTGACAACCAAGGATTTACATTGAACGGCCAAACATAAAAAAAAACAAAAACCAAATCAATGGACCTGTACTAATGACGAATTAGAAATCAGTAATAAATAAATAAAACAAAAACCAAAATTTTAGTTTTAACACTTTATAAAAGTACTAGCTGTGACACGCAGCTTTGCTCGCGAATATTGCATTTCGTATTAATTTATGTGCGTTTATGGTAAGATTGGCTATATTAAATATCAACTATCAGCTACTCTCTGTTATCATTTAAAGCCCAATCTTGACTTCTTCCTGTCAAATTTACAATAGCAAACCAGTAGGAGTGGTTATACCCATAATCACTTAATATGAAAAAATAATCGTCACAAACCGTTGACAACCTAAATATGAATTAATGATATTCGTCGGTAAAATCTTACACCTGAATCACTCCCATATTATAAATTTTATAAATTCTAACCGTTAAGTTTTTAGACAGAAGCTAAGTAATTTCGCAACTGAATCATAACACGCATTTCCCGCGTTTAATCAGGACTTTATTTCCTCCTGAATTTGTTTTTCGTTATCATTGAACCTAAATACTTCAATTTCTCTACGTGTTCAAAAGTATACCCTGATATATCAATATCACTATGATCGCCACCGTCTCTGCTACAAATCATATATTTTGTCTTTTCGGTATTTATTTCGAGTCCTATTTCTTTACCGGTTTTTATTAATGCACTTGTATTTAGTTGTATATTTTCCGTGTCTTTCCCTAGCAGTACCGAATGATTGGCGTTTCCCAGAACCGGAATTTTATCACCCAAATTTAAACCTTCTTAGTACATGTTACCTTTTCTTTGATATATTCTAAAGCGACTTCGTCTGCATCAATTTCTGTTATTATGATTGCTATTAAGAAGTTTTTAAAAGAATATATTTTAAAGTACTTCCACCTAAATGAGTTTTATTTTCTTGTGGCAGAACATACTGATTTTCTCCGAAGCCCGATCTTGATGATGTAAATCTATTCCTACGTGTTTAAATGTTTACCTCTGTGATTAATTATTACGGAAAAATAAAAATTAACGGGAAATTGAATTATTTAAAAATAAAAGGTAAATCATTTGGAATCATTGGGATGCGAGGTTTTTTTTTCTCCCAAGCGTTTAGCCTTGGCCTGCTCCAGCATTGACCGGCAGGCGTTTCTGTTTTGTGCTGCTGCCCTCCAGTTACGTTTGCGAATGCATCGGTGGAAACACAGTCTTCCCAACGCAGCCTTGGTCGTCCAACCTTCCGTGTTCCATACAATTTCTTCGATAGGACTTTAGATGGGATTTCCTCTGGATTCATCCTTGCGACGTGGCCCGCCCATCGTAATCGAGAGAACTTAATCACTCTTCTTAGCTCCAGATTTTTCCTTCGCCTCCACTGTCCGTTGATACATGCTGCTCCATAAATGCTCCTTAGGATCTTTCGTTCGACAGTTCCAGTTCCCGAGTCCTTTTAAACTGTCCACGTTTCAGAGCCATATATTATAACAGGTCGGATCAAAGCCTTATATATTCTTACCTTTGTGGATTTTGAAAGGTTGCTAGACCGGAGTTGCTTTTGAAGTGCGAAGGAACATCGATTTTATGTTTTTTAAAACGTAAAATACAAATTTCAAAACAATAAAAAACTATTAATCTGAGATATGCCACCGTAATCACTGGTTACTCGAGTATAATTTTTGAAAAACATTCAACTTTTCGCTTCAAAATAGGGACAGACAATAGTTTTTTATGATGATACGTCGGCCATTATGAATTCCGAAGATACCAATGAAGATAAAAGAAAAGCGTAGATAAAGTTCTTTGAAATCATAATTCCTAAGGATAAGAATTTTAAAAAGGCTGTATAAATACTTGGAATTAAAATTTTTATAAAAAATATTTTCCAAGGAATGTTGCTAGAATAATTCTCCACTCATGTACTATACATACATATTATACATGTTTGTGGCTATTGGCTAAGACCAGTGATGCGGCTGAGAGAGAGGCGCTGGGATCTCTTGGATTCCGCTTTTTTCCTCCACAAGTGTAGGGAAAAGCCCAATCTGGGGTCCCCTTAGCTGTTGTATATATTGTATATAGTTACCATTGTTTGTATGATGTTTATTTATTTGCCAAACTCATTTATATGGTTGTTGTTTTGATTTTTTTTTATTATTCTTTTATTGTATATATATATATATATATATATATATATATATATATATATATATATATATATGAATTTATTTATTTTCTATTTTATGTAATTTGACTATTATTATTATTTTCTGTATATATTGTATGAATGTGGTCTCATATCAGTATTGTATATCTACAACTATCTGTTGACTTTATGACATTTTTTTTTCACTCAGCTTTATCTTTTACAACTTTGTATTTTACATAAAATTTTTAGTTTCACTTACCTATATATGAAACAAACAGTAAGAGAGAATTGCGAACAAAGAAATTTTTAAATTCCGGTATTCAACGAAAATCCACGTTTCAGAGTCCCTAGAGTCCAAAGGACCATATTTTACAAAAATCCTGTAGGTCTCTGTGCCTTTGTCTGTAGTAGGTCTAGTTCGAAAACGATAAGTTTTATAAAGCTGAAATTTCATGTTTTAGAAAATTATATACTTGTGATGTAACAGCAACTTCCCATCCAAATGGAACGACAACGAGGAGTCACACTTTACACCATGTATTTTATACGTTTTTACGATTTTTTTTTTTTTTTAAACGGCTCCACCGATTTTGAATAAACTTGATATATACACACACACACATATATGTGTGTAAAATTTCATTGGCTTTAATATCATGAAGATTTTATAAATATATTGAAATAGCCTGATATGGCTTAAATGGTGAATTATTAAATGTTCTACCTCTAAAGTATTTTTAATTTTGTAGATTCGTGAATAAATTGTCATTTCATGTTTTAGCATTGATAAAAAATAGTCAAATATACAAGATGAAATAATTTGACAAGCATCTGAAGGAGATGAGAGAAAAAATATTTGTTTAGGTAAATTTATTTTTCGAACCTAAGCATAGTACTATAGATGTTTAATATATATTTGGGAACGTATATTATACATCTATAAACAACTAAGTGACTGTTATAGATAAAAAATTTTATTGTTTGATTATTTTATCTAAAATAAAGATTACCATTAAAACTATTTTTTTTAATGAACTTTTTCAACTCTATATTAATTTAAAAGTTCTTAAAATTATTTTAACAACAGAGGTAAGCGAAAGGCGCGCACCAGATTTTTATATAATTTAATAACAAACAAGAAGTACAGATATTCAATAATAATAATAATATAAGTTAACACGCTATTTTTATTGATCAAGTACTCTCTCTCGATTTTTATACTACGAAGATATTCTTTTCTGTAGGTGTAAGGAACAAACGATTTAGTGCTGTTTCATTAAACAAGATTAGGTTGCTCAAAGACACCGCTATTAGTAGGCCGTAAAGACATTACTGACAGGGGCTGTAGCGCCGTGCTGGGAGAAGGTCGCTCGCTCCCAAGGTGAAGTCGCACCGAGTCGTGGGTGCAGCCCGACATCTATTTACCAATAGGGCTATTTATAAACATAAACGATTGCCCTTTTAACTGTGAGAAAAAAAGGAAAACAATCTTCCCCGAGTAAAATGCCAACAGCAATAGACTATAATTTATAGTAATGCTTCATTAAATTGTCGACTAGTTTTAATACCTACTTCGCTAACTTAAGAGATTTTTATTATATCAATTGGAACATTCTCTTCTAAATATGTTTATATATATTTATTTATCAAAACATGTCAAAAATAATTCTTATTACGTTTCGAGGTATCCTATGCCTCATCTTCAGATTTTCAATATTATCTAAAATATAATTGAATAAATATTATAACTAATTATATATACATTAAGAACATATTATCTATAAATTAGAAACAATTTATCATTTAAACTATTTACATTCTGTTTATTATTATACATATACTTACATTTATTTCCATATAGTATTTCAATATAGGTCATTTAATATTATAATTTATTCATATTAAGTTCATATATATGAATAGTAATTCTATCAAATTCTAACTTTTCACTATCACATATTAATTTTTCCTCTGCACTTGCAACTATCATGTAGACTAAAATAGTCTTTATCTAATACCTTTCTTGTGCTAATCAATGTTTTCAAATAATATTGAGATACAATATGGAAATAAATGTAAGTATATATATAATAATAAACAGAATGTAAATAGTTTAAATGATAAATTGTTTCTAATTTATAGATAATATGTTCTTAATGTATATATAATTAGTTATAATATTTATTCAATTATATTTTAGATAATATTGAAAATCTGAAGATGAGGTATAGGGTACCTCGAAACGTAATAAGAATTATTTTTGACATGTTTTGATAAATAAACATAATTAGAAGAGAATGTTCCAATTGATATAATCATATCCTAAATTACTCTTCTATAATAGTAGTTGATATAAAATTAAGAGATTTTATTTTGTTTTGTAGGGAATCTCAAATTACATTCCAAATATTGTCAAAAATTCACTCCGGAGAAAATAAGCCAACTAAGAAAAAAATAAACAGTTATGTATTTTCAAATTCAATATAAGGGGGTTACCTGTAGCATGGTGGTTAGCATAACAGCCTCCTGTGCCAAAGATCCTGGGTTCAAACCCGCAGATGGACCTAGGATTTTTTAATGGGAGTAAAAAATCCTTAGTTATACCGTCCTTTGGAGGGGACGTTAAAAGATGGTCCCGGTATCAGGTAATCGTTAAAGATTCCTATCCTAATTAAACATGGATACACAAAATTTAGGACTCCCACTGTAGCATCGTCCGATTAGTCTTAGTAGCATAAAGAGACATTAAATAAATAAAACAACAAATTCGATAGATGAAGAATAACCTACACCTACCTCTACCTTCTTAGATCGACACACTCAGAATTCTTAATTTTTCTAGAACAACCTCAAAAAACAATCAGCCCTCAGGTTCCTCCCAATTTTTGGCGAGTTTCTACCCCATGAGAGGGTGATACATAATAACTAAATAAACGAAAAACATAATAAATAAATTTTGCGACAGTCTCGGAGTCCTCTCTATCCTCTAGACCTAGATCACTGGTTACCAAGAAGGGACCCACGGACACCTGGAGATCCGCAGACGATGTCCAGGTGGTTCGGTCCGCAGTCATTGGGAAATTATTTTTAATTTCCGTAACGTAAAATATTTGTGAAGTCTTATTTTTCAATAAGCTGTACCCAATACTTCAAAGTGACATAATTCCAAGAGATCACTTACAAGTGCAGCAGCAGCTCTAACATCTTAACAACCTTAAAATTAGTCATATTCCAACATCTAGAAATAAAATGAGCTTAAAGGATAGAAGTGAAATCGCTGTAGTCTGTAGATAATGAACAATATTGGATTTCTTTATCATTACTTAAATATATACGTATCATCTACTGGTGTTAAATTTTAATAATTTAATGTCGCCGCTTTAGGCTACTTCAACACTTACTAGACAAACGATCAAACCTTCCTTTAACTACAAAAGGCTCATCTACATGACTATTATAAGACCAATCTGGACTTACGAAGTAGAGCTATGGGACTCTACTTAACCATTGAATTCTTCCCGCTTTCAATCCTTACAATCCAAAATCCTTCGTAAAATCCTAATCGCTCCTTACTTTGTCACGAATAAATTCATCCATAAAGATCTTAATGTTCCCTATGTTACTGATTTGGCCCGGACCAGGTATCAATCCTTTCATTACGAACTCTATTCTCAACCTAACCCACTAGTTTCAATACTTTCTTCCTCGTCAATTACTGATAATCCTTCGAGGCGCCAGAAAAGCAGATAGCCCCGAGACCTTCTAGTTTAGAATATTTTTACAGTGCTTCCAATGGGAAGCTTCTCTACATGTATTTCATGTAATTTTATTACATAACTTTACATTTACTTGATGTATTTTTCATTTTTTAATACAGTTGTAAATATCAATAAAAATAAAAATAATTATATGTTTCGCGGATTGAAGTTAACTCCTAGAGCCTGGTTTTTATTCTTCATTTTCATTTTCCCTAATTGGCCATTACTTGCATACAAGGTTTCGCTAGCAGTGGTATTTCGCACGTGTTACGAGGTAGTCTATAAACGTTTTAGGGAGCGATTGCCATTGAAACGAAAGGGTTGCGCGAAAATTGTTTGTTGGAAACACACCAGACCTTCCGCTCCTTAAAAACACTACAATCTAAGATATAACCAAAGTACAAAGATTTGTGTTACTCTCAAATAATAAACTTCTTTGGTTTAATTAATCCTAAACAAAACCTGAAGTACCTCTAATAACAAAAAAAAAAAATGCTACCATGAAATAAACACAAATTGTTATCGTTATATATTCTACATGAAAATTTAAAGGGCTTTAAGAAGAAGGACGCAAAGTCTAGCGTACCTTTAAAACTTGTCCAAATTAAATTAGAGTATTAAGTTAATGTTAGAGAAGGGACCTTCCGAGGATCTATTTTTTTCTTTAACCATCGCCATTTGATACTTTGTGTTTCGGTGAACTTCCTTTACGATGAAAGGCAACTATGTTATAAATATAACATAGTATTACGTGTAGTGTGCCTACGTAATAGGGATGGACCATTAACTCTAATTAATAAACTCTCCTTCTTTGGGGTTACTAAGAAGGAAAAGAAAGCGAAAAAGTGCATATACATATATATATAATTAAGTTCAGCTTTCTTCTTACATTCAATGATATTCGCATACATAAACAAAATATTCGTATTTCAAAATAAGAAATCAATACCTCAAAACACTTAGCTACTTGACGTTATCTTTCAGAAACAGGTTTAAAAAAGGAACGATGATTTCCCATTCTGCTAAGAACAAATTCGTGATGTTTGGATTGTGAAGTAATAAACTTTTCCTTTAAACCAAAAAGGGTGTACGACACACAAATCCTCTCAGCGGCAACTTTCAATTTGGGTTAAACGGAAATTTTTATTCTGAGTAGGAGGAATGGGTGATATATTCGAACGTGGAAGCAATATAATATAAAAAACAAACAAGTAACTTAGGAATAAAAAGCAGGAAACAGGTACTTAAACTAACCAAACATTAACCTCTAGGATAAATTATCTAAATGTTAATAGTAACAGTAATCAAAGTTTCTAAAACAAGACTAGCAAAAATAGCCTCTTGTTCTAAAGACTAATCATTACTTGCACAAGAAATTTACTCAAAATGATTGACACCAAGTAAAAAATTTAAAGAAATATCTTTTATTTATTTTTTTTTTTTTTTTAACTATTATTCTTCCAACGGTTCTTTACGGATGTGAAACGTGGCTGCTTACTTACTTTGAAGGATGAACAACGGCTTAAGGTCTTCGAAAATAAGGTATTGCGTAAAATATTTGGTCCAAAGAGAGATGAGGCCACTGGGGAGTTTAGAAGGTTGCACAATGCGGAATTGCGGAACTTGTATCCTGTGAATATAATTGAACTGATTGCATCGCGGAGACTCAAATGGGCAAGTAAAGTTGTTGGGCTCGATGACGAGCGGATTCCGAGAAAGTTGGTATTTGCTGATCCGACTGGTAGGCGTCCGAAAGGTAGGCCGAAGCGTAGATGGGAGGATTGCGTTAAGACTGATCTCGGGAGCTTGGGATTGATTGGTGAACATTGGACGAGTCTGTGTAGGCAGAATTTGGTGGTATCGGCATCGAACCTTTGGGTTCGCTAAGCCTATTATTATTATCTTTTATTTTTAAATTGAAATTTAATTTTAAGATAAAGTCTCCAACCATAAATTTCTAACATATTACCACGAGTAAGTAATTAGTTCTTGTTCGCGATATTAATGTTATGATATTCTTCTATTAATGCATAATTTAGGAAAGCTTGTATTTCTCATATACTTTTCATCACCAGAGTACATGAATTTGCATAGATCTCACAAAACTGCCTTCTAATTAAAATTATTGGCACGTACCTAAATCTCATTTCTCATACATAAATATTCATTGGAGAAGACCCTTGGAAAATCCAGCGGCTGAACGGATAGTTCAGAATTCAGCAAGGTGTGCTCAATCCGCCATATGAAGGCTCAGCCGCACCAAAGCGAGCCAATTACGGACACAATCGAATCGATTAAGTTTGTAATTAGAGACTTATAACAGAGCAACAGCAGTAGATGTAGACACAGATTCTCTAAACAAGGACCGGGACTTCCTCTAATTCCTGAGTTACGTATATACACACACCACACACACACATATATATATATATGCACATACTATATATACAATACACACATATATTGCTACAGAAAAGTTAATAATCAATATCTCATGATATAAATGCATGCTTGAGATCTCTACAATTTCATGATTAATGTGTCTCATAACATTTTATAAAGTAATAGGCAAAATACATCTGAGAGACCGTAACTCACCGTAGGATTAACTAAGATATCTATGTACAACAGCCCAGCATAGAAGGGATAGGCGAAGGCAGTAAATGATCCACATTGATTCGAGGGTAAACAGAAATGATTCGGCAACTAGAATATGATTAATACTTTCTTAAATAATTTCCTCAAGCAAAACTACTTAAGATCCACGACTCAAGTTGAGAGCCTCGAGTGCCAATCCCTGAAGAGTAAATAGTCTTAAAAAGATCGATAAGAACTAAATACAAGAGCCTTGGAGGTGGATTTGAGCTCTATTTATTGATCTATTGTGCTTCCATCGAAGGCTGCCCCCCATTGTTTACCATGGAAATCCTCCTTTTGCACAACAGTGATGGAGAGGACCACACCTCCCGCTGTAAGGCAAGGTCAGGGCGGGCAATATCATACCCCATTAGATCGATGAGGGCCCATTTACTCGACGGACACCGGCTCATTGTCCCCTCGTTATTAATACGTCCATCTTCGGTTATTAGATTCCTTCATATTACCCAACTCTTGACCCATTTTTTTTAGATTATTTCAGCAACCGTCTAAGTAGAAATACTGCCAGTAACTTCACAGCTAACATTTAATGAAAACCACAGTAGGTAAGGTCGCGGATTCAAACCCGCGGGTGGCCCTAGTTAGTTATGCCGTCCTTCGGAGGGGAAGTTAAAAGGTGGTCCCGAGCCTGTGCGATGTCAGGTACTCGTTAAAGATCCTTATCCTAATAAAACCTGGATAGGCAAAATTTAGGACTCCCACTGTAGCATAGTCCGATTATCATAGTAGCATAAAGTGACGTTATATAAATAAACAAACAAACAAAATCCCCAAAAGTTAATAGAAACATAAATAGAAAAATAACTATAATTTAATTTTAAAAATTAGAATTTAAGTAAAATTTTTGTTCTCCCATAAACATATTTTTATAACAATTCATATGCATCTAAGAACCCTGATGATCATTCTACTTGGTTTTAATTGTTTTCATGTAGTTATTAGTTTGTATGATCTAATTGAACAGAGGTACAAGTAACTCCGATTAACTTAGGTCATAGATCTAATTTAATGACACCTACAAAAGATAAGTCAAACTCAATACACGATTTACTTGATTCAAAAATAAATAAATATTTAAATTTTAAATAAAAATCTATTTAAAAGTTAATGTTGTTACAGATTCTGCGATATATTAAACGATTTGAGAAAAATAATCTTATTTATGTATCCCAATAGGCAATCCTCATAGAGCCATCAGTAAATGACGTAGCTATATGATGTGAGTTTCGAGGGGGAAAGCCACTGTATATAATTAGAGATGTTATCAGTAAAATAAAAACAGTGAAGCATCATGTTCACTAAATAAAGATGAGCATATTACAACGTAGAAGAGCAAATTTAAACTGATGATCTAAGTGTTTTTTAATCCTTTATTTCGACGTGGGAGTTGTTTGCTCCTTAAAACCTCTCCTCAAGCCACTGATGATGTCAGTTCATTGTATTTTCATAATAGCATTTTTACAACATGTGATTGGTTAGCAGATACAATCCCGCAAAGAGATGAGCTAGTAACTTCTGCACCCAACTTGGATTTATTGGGCGGTATCTCGATTACTTAAACTATCACGGCATTCATCAATGACGATTTAAAAGGCACTTGAACAAACATAAACTGAATAACACGCCTAATAATAAAACTGGAGAGGATAGTTCATTTCCATATTAAAAGACATTGTCAGCTACCTAGAGGATTAAACATGAAATAATCTGAGCACTCATAAAGTTAAATTTATTTTTCTATTTTTAATATAAGAGAAAAATTTCTGACTTTAAAGGATTACATTTCATAAGAATGTCTACAAATACGATAACTAAACTTTAAAACAACTTTCATAAATTAGATTAATTAGTACTTCATAATGCATTAGTTACAGAATGAAAATTTCCGGATAAAATTTATAAAAAGAAATTAACTGTAAAAATCTGGTGCGGGCAACACACGGCTTTCACTTACTTCAATTTAAATATTATTAAATATACTTCTATTTGAAAAATATTTTAAGTTGCTTTTAATAAAACCTGTATTCATTTAGAATAGAATAGAATAGAAATTTTATTGTGTCTTTGGGGCTTCCCCATACAAATAGAGCCTAGCTTGGCTATAAATTACAATATTATGGTTTTAGAACTTTATATACATATCGTTTAAAAATAAATAAAATAATAGTGAAAATTTACTAAAACAATTTGACTTTCAAAAATAAATTACAGATCAAAGAATAAACAGTTACTGGTCCTATAACAGACACAATAAATAAACAAAATATCACTTTGAAGATAAAATAAAAATAAACACTGAATAGAAAATGTTCTAGGATAAAGAATTGAGCACTTTTTGAACTCCTATCATGTAATAGTACACTTTATGTAACTTATCTACACTATCGATACTCAGTATAGCATGGATACTTTGGATGTCGGAAGATTCTAAGATGAAGTTTTGAAGAAATTGTCGTCTATTTTCATTTTGTGCCGGGCAGTGAAGGAGAATGTGATGTAGGCTGTTGTAGATAAATCGATTGCATAATATACAGCTTTCTTGAGACTTGAACAAAAAATCTGAGTTTTTTCCATAGATTCTAATATGTTCTGGATTTGCAACTCTTAATTGGCTGACACATCTCAATTTCTTTATATGTACTTTAAATGTGAGGTACATTTCAGGGTCGGGAGCATTGTAATTGCATAGTAATCTATATAAAGGATAGTTAGTCGAATTTAGGGTCCTTTGTATGTCGGCTGAGAGATAATGGTTATGTGCTTTTTCCAGTATGTCGTCTTTGTATTCTATTCTATTCATTTTCAATGAAAACATATGATTTTGATTAAATAAGATAACAACATTAAATTGTTGAACAGTAATAAGTTTATTGTCAATTCGTCACTATACAATACCTTTTAAAACTTTGTGTATCAGATAATATTTTTCCTAAAACAGTTATTTCTCGAACGGCATATTAAACGTCTATATTACGGTTAGTAAAAACAAAACAAACATTACATAACAAAATAATTGTCCTCTTTTATCCTTTAGTTGGTTATCAAATTCGACCAACTCGTATATTTAGCAGTCCTTCATCAATGTCATTAAGATGATATGGTCTTCTGGAATGTACAAGATTAAAAGTAGTTTAAATATCGGCATTTAAGCCCCATCAGACTATTTCAATCAGAATAAAACCTACATCATATTAAAGCCCATTAAATTTTACATCAAGATAGGGAGTTTAATGAAAATCGTTACAACCGTTTTTGAAAAAAAACGAAAAAAGGTGTGCAATAGAAGTGGCTCTTCTGGCCAGCCGATTTTGATGAAAAAGTTGCTGTAACATCTCGGGCGTATAATTGTCTCAAATATGAAATTTCATTTTCATACTTTTCGTTTTTGCGCTGGACTTAGCACACACATACAGATATTTTTTTTCGGGACTTGGTGATCTGTACTCAGGGTTAGGGTCCCCTGTATATTTCTGTCCGTATATTTCCGTGGAAAACTGCAATTCGAAATTTTCACGTTCGCAATACTTTCTCTTACTATATATTTCGTATATAGGTAAATAAAAGTAAAAAGTATCAAATAAAAAAAATGGTTCTGGTCCAAAATCAAGTTAAAATACCTCTTTAGCATAATAGATACCTAAGAAGAGGAATATATTAGTTAGTTAAAAATATATTATTAAAAAACATTATATGGGATATTGATATGCAAATAATACAGATATTGAATATTAATGTAAAAGAATTATATTATTTACCAACTGCTACGTAATTTAATAAGCGGAAAACATGGCATGCAAAAACATGACACGTTTTGTTTTGTTTTTTTTTCATTTCAGTTTCAATTTATAACTATTAAACTCATAATTACTGAAATCTTGACTCGTAGGTAAATTAATGGAAAAGGGAGTTTTATTCACTAAAAAAATTTATCATGAAGCTTTATTGTCACAACCATTTTTTGATAAGTAAATATGGATACAAAAAAAATTCAGAAAGCAGCGGCTATATTTATATGACCATTCCTCAAGGGCAAACATTAACAAAGCTATGCGAGTATTACTAACCCCGGCCCACACAGGCAACCAAGTAGGGAAGAGGACCCAACAGGTCTGTCTTCAATTCATTAAATACAAGACTGTTTATAGGCACCTCAAAGTATTACTAACCCCGGCCCACAGAGGCAACCAAGTAGGGAAGAGGACCCAACAGGTCTGTCTTCAATTCATTAAATACAAGACTGTTTATAGGCACCTCAAAGTATTACTAACCCCGGCCCACAGAGGCAACCAAGTAGGGAACAGGACCCAACAGGTCTGTCTTCAATTCATTAAATACAAGACTGTTTATAGGCACCTCAAAGTATTACTAACCCCGGCCCACACAGGCAACCAAGTAGGGAAGAGGACCCAACAGGTCTGTCTTCAATTCATTAAATACAAGACTGTTTATAGGCACCTCAAACCCGGTTTATCTACTTCACTACTGTCTACGCTCCATGCCATTCATGGTTTATTAAATGACTTATTTTTAGTTAATATTAATTTTTATAACAATTTACTGTAACGGGACACTATTCCATAAAATGAACTGACTGATATATACATTACCGAATTTTTGTTTTTAATTGCTTATTTATAATCGTTCTCAGTCAAGAAAAATTCACTACTGCAGATGATAGTATTTAGTTTACGACATTTCGGCCAAAACTAATGAAAGTGAGAAACCACGACAACCTCGACCAGTTAATTGTTTCTACTGAGTAAGAGAGTTCACGTTTCCATTATACCAAAGTATCCTTAAAAGTACATCACGTCTTTTCACTTTCTTAATGAGGCATTTGGTTAAGGTGACATAGGTCAGAACAGAATATTGAGTAACTAAAACTCGGCCAAACAGTATTTATTTGTTTAATTATTTAACGTCCCTTTATGCTGCTGTGGCTAACCGGACGATGCTACAGTGGGAGTCCTAAATTTTGCCTATCCACGTTTTATTAGGATAGAATAAATCACATCAAATAACCTTCACTCTACGACGTAAACCTATGACTTCCTGCCCCACTGTATCCTTTAACAACATCTTGCTCCTGTTGAACAGATCCGGTACTTAGGACAAAACCTAGACAAACGCCTTACATGGAACCCTCATACTAGACTGAAACGACAGGAAACTGCTCGCAGATACCGATCACTACAACACTTACTCGACAAACGCTCAAAACTTTCTATTTCCTACAAAAAACTCAATTATATAACCATTATAAGGCCTATCTACGGTATTGAGTTATGGGGGTCTACTAAACCATCAAATTCCTCTCGCATCCAATCCCTGCAATCCAAGATCCTTCGAAAAATCCTTAATGCTCCATACTTTGTTACAAATAAAATTTTAATTTTATTTATTTTAATTTTAATTTTATTTGTTACAAATAAAATTGGGGCAGTAGCATGCGCACTACCCTACTGCTTCCAAACCCCGTATGCCAGAAATGGCAAGGCAGGGGTGAAAGAAAAAAAAAATTGCAAATAAAATTATCCATAAAGACCTAAATATACCATTAGTTGAAGACTTGGCCGATCCAGATATACACCCTTTCATCCCAAACTTCCTGCCCACTCAA
>CM041294.1:7868336-7893666 GCA_023052935.1 Piezodorus guildinii | reverse complement strand
GATTTTCGTGATATTTTGACCAGTTATTCTGTATTCTTTCGTGTATATAAAAACTATGATAAAAAAATTCTGGGCAATCTTTTTAGTATCGTTTTTAAGTCAGCTCTGTGGGCAAAAACATGTGTGGGAAAACCTTTCTAATTCCTGTAATTTTTTATATATCAAATCAAAACAAAAATTAAGAACGAGATAAGGACATGCTTAGTAATTTTTTTATCCCTATATAATAGTGTTTGTTAGTATTTGAAAGGCGTAATATACCGATTTATAAAACTCTCCTTTTTTTTTCCTGGAAGTAATAACATCATGAATAATAATTCAGGTGATGGTTCTCACATTCTAGTTTGTTTCGGCCTTACAACTAAAACTTAAACTAATTTATTTATTTGTTGAGTTTCTGTCATCCCTGAGGTATTTCTGGGGGTTTCAGTTGATTAAATATAGGGTTATTTACAAATTTCGTTGATTCGAAAAACTTTAAATTCCTCTCACTGATATTTTTTTTAATTGTTGGTATTTTCATCTCTTCGTGTAATTTCTTCGTTTTTACTCTTTGGAATATCGTCCCCTTTGCGATTCTTCTTGAATGCCGTTTTGAAATGCCTGGACATTCTTCCCGTTTTTTGAGCTCTGTGGGCAAAAACATGTGATGGGAAAACCTTTCTTACTTCCTGTAATTTTTTATATATCAAATCAAAACAAAAAAAAAGAACAAATAAGGACATGATTGGTATTTTTTATCCCTATATAATAGTGTTTGTTAGTATTTGTAAGGCGTAATATACCGATTTAATAAACTCTCCTTTTTTTTCCTGGAGAGTAATAACATTATGAATAATAATTCAGGTGATGGGGGTCACATTCTAGTTTGTTTCGGCCTTACAACTAAAACTTAAACTAATTTATTTATTTGTTGTGTTTCTGTCATCGTGAGGTATTCCTGGGGGTTTCAGTTGATTAAATATAGGGTTATTTACAAATTTCGTTGATTCGAAAAACTTTAAATTCCTCTCACTGATATTTTTTTTAATTGTTGGTATTTTCATCTCTTCGTGTAATTTCTTCGTTTTTACTCTTTGGAATATCGTCCCCTTTGCGATTCTTCTTGAATGCCGTTTTGAAATGCCTGGACATTCTTCCCGTTTTTGAGCTCTGTGGGCAAAAACATGTGATGGGAAAACCTTTCTAATTCCTGTAATTTTTTATATATCAAATCAAAACAAAAATTAAGAACAAGATAAGGACATGATTGGTATTTTTTATCCCTATATAATAGTGTTTGTTAGTATTTGTAAGGCGTAATATACCGTTTTAATAAACTCTCCTTTTTTTTCCTGGAGAGTAATAACATTATGAATAATAATTCAGGTGATGGGGGTCACATTCTAGTTGTTTCGGCCTTACAACTAAAACTTAAACTAATTTATTTATTTGTTGTGTTTCTGTCATCGCTGAGGTATTCCTGGGGTTTCAGTTGATTAAATATTAGGGTTATTTACAAATTTCGTTGATTCGAAAAACTTTAAAATTCCTCTCAACTGATATTTTTTTAATTGTTGGTATTTTCATCTCTTCGTGTAATTTCTTCGTTTTTACTCTTTGGAATATCGTCCCTTTGCGATTCTTCTTGAATGCCGTTTTGAAATGCCTGGACATTCTTCCCGTTTTTGAGCTCTGTGGGCAAAAACATGTGATGGGAAAAACCTTTCTAATTCCTGTAATTTTTTATATATCAAATCAAAACAAAAATTAAGAACAAGATAAGGACATGATTGGTATTTTTTTATCCCTATATAATAGTGTTTGTTAGTATTTGTAAGGCGTAATATACCGATTTAATAAACTCTCCTTTTTTTTCCTGGAGAGTAATAACATTATGAATAATAATTCAGGTGATGGGGGTCACATTCTAGTTTGTTTCGGCCTTACAACTAAAACTTAAACTAATTTATTTATTTGTTGTGTTTCTGTCATCGCTGAGGTATTCCTGGGGGTTTCAGTTGATTAAATATAGGGTTATTTACAAATTTCGTTGATTCGAAAAACTTTAAATTCCTCTCACTGATATTTTTTTTAATTGTTGGTATTTTCATCTCTTCGTGTAATTTCTTCGTTTTTACTCTTTGGAATATCGTCCCCTTTGCGATTCTTCTTGAATGCCGTTTTGAAATGCCTGGACATTCTTCCCATTTTTGAGCTCTATGGGCAAAAACAAGTGATGGGAAAACCTTTCTAATTCCTGTTATTTTTTTATATATCAAATCAAAACAAAAATTAAGAACAAGATAAGGACATGATTGGTATTTTTTATCCCTATATAATATGTTTGTTAGTATTTGTAAGGCGTAATATACCGATTTAATAAACTCTCCTTTTTTTTCCTGGAGAGTAATAACATTATGAATAATAATTCAGGTGATGGGGGTCACATTCTAGTTTGTTTCGGCCTTACAACTAAAACTTAAACTAATTTATTTATTTGTTGTGTTTCTGTCATCGCTGAGGTATTCCTGGGGGTTTCAGTTGATTAAATATAGGGTTATTTACAAATTTCGTTGATTCGAAAAACTTTAAATTCCTCTCACTGATATTTTTTTTAATTGTTGGTATTTTCATCTCTTCGTGTAATTTCTTCGTTTTTACTCTTTGGAATATCGTCCCTTTGCGATTCTTCTTGAATGCCGTTTTGAAATGCCTGACATTCTTCCCATTTTTGAGCTCTATGGGCAAAAACAAGTGATGGGAAAACCTTTCTAATTCCTGTTATTTTTTATATATCAAATCAAAACAAAAATTAAGAACGAGATAAGGACATGCTTAGTATTTTTTATCCCTACGACTCATTACGTAAGTAGTGAAGAAAGAAAAATGAATAAAAAACTAGACATTTAGTGAGATAAAAGTAAATAAAGAAAAAGACACTCATTTTTATTTTATTTTTTTTATATAGCTTAGTCATTGTCATACTTGATGTAAATATTTCGTTCATAGTCTTTTTTTGCATATGAATTTTAAAATTTAGATAAAATTCATTTTGGGCGATGTTTACACGGAAATTAGGTAACAAATTATGAAACCAATTTGTTTTAAGTGATATAAATTTGGTTTTTGAGACTAAGCTAGTTCCGGAGTTATAAAATTCTCTGAAATGTTAAATTAATGTTTTCTTTAAAAAATAATAACTCCGAAAATTTTACATATTAAGAACCCAACAGAAACTAGAATGATTATAAGAGAATTTTATTTTATTTTTGTCCTTACAACACATTACCTAAGTAGCCAAGAAAATGGTTTTATAAAGTTTTATTATCAGAAACCGCAATTAATTATAATACTGAAAACAAAATTAAATTTGATCTATATTACACCGATAGCTCAGTTATTTTTTAATATGAAGAAAATTAAAAAAAAAAAAAAAAATCAATGTTATATGGTCAAGTAACAACTTATAAGAGATGTGATTCTCCGATGAAATTGATGATAGATGAAAAGTGTAAAGTGTTCTGAAATCAGGAATTGTTATAGATTTTTTATAAGATTTAAAAAATATATATATAAAAGAAGTCCAGTATAAATACTTTTAGTAGATTATTTTAGTAATGAACCTTTCTAATCTAACGGAAAAAATAAAAATAAAATATACTCTCCTCAAATTTTGAGGACCTATGTTTCAAGATACGGAGGGCCCGAATGACATATAAAAATATCCGACTGCCGTAGAAATTAATAAATAACTAAATATCTTATTTGATAGAGCAATTTCAGAAATAGCAGAGATATGGCGTGTTAAAATTATCAGATAGCACATTTTTTTCAGAATTATTAGATACATATCAAATTAGTTAATTGACATTAAATAGCTATATAACTATAGTTATTTGGAAATAATAAACCATTGTGTAATCATATGCAGTGTTTTTAGACATTAATTTAAGTAATTCTCATATGTTTGGATCTTTTTTTTCTTTCACTTACTATATATAGTAAGAGAAAGTATTGCGATCGTAAAAATTTCGAATCCCAGTTTTCAACGAAAATACACTTTTTAGGGTCCCCTGAGTCCAAATGACCAAGTCCCGCAAAAAGGTCTGTGTGTGTGGTAACTCCCGGGCGGAAAACGATATGTCCTATGAAACTGAAATTTCATATTTAAGACAAATATAACGCCGAGAGGTTAAAAAAACTTCTTCATCCAAATCGGCTTACCAGAAGAGTCACTTTATACTATGCATTTTGCACCTTTTTTTGATTTTCTCGAAAACGGTTCAGACGATTTTAAATAAACTCGCTATATCGCTGTAAAATATGATAGGCTTTATCATCACGTGGGTTTAATTCTGATTAAAATAGTCTGACAGGGCTTAAATGCCAATATTTTATACTTTCTTCCTCTAAGGTACCTTTAATATTGCAGATTTTATAAAAATAACCATATTATCTTGTTAGCATTGATAAATAACAGCTAGATATGTAAGTCGTGCGAATTTGAAAAACAATTAAAGGAGAGTACTGAAATAATATTTTTCAAATGCAATTTTTGGTTTTTGAACATAAGAGCAGTGATAAACATGTATGATATACCGTTGGAAAGCTAAGATTTTAGAAAAAAAATATTATCTCATACACAAGCTTTTAAAAGTTAATAGGGAGTGATGAAAAGCCGATAAAACTAACTGATTATTTTAGATAATAATGTAATAGATTATTGAATTAAACACATGTTTCTATAGAAATTCCATTTAATAAATTCTTTAATGGTTTCACTCATTTTTATCTGTTACTGTACTTGAAAATTCTTTAATCGATTCTAAAAACAGAAGTAAGTGAAAGTCGTGTGTTGCCCGCACCAGATTTTTTTATTGAACAATTTATCTCTTCATAAATTCATAAACTTCTCTTTTATTAATATTTCACTCTTCATAGGTTTTCAATCTCACAAAATTCTACCACAGTTATTACTTCCCTTGTATAAAAGGATGCGGATTTCTTAGAGACCAACTCAGCGTTAATAAGTAAGAGCTAAGGAGGTTAAGAAGGCGAAGAAGAGACCCCGTGGGAGGAGATAGGCTTGATATTTCACCCCCGAGTAGTTTAGCCATGGGGCGAGCTGAAGATTGGCCCAGCGACCGGAGAATGACAATGTAATAGCTGGCCATTGGGGGTTCAAGTGCTCCAATCTGCTCCACCGTATTGGGTAATTTGCCCCTTCATCTGTTTCGGCGCTGGAGCATATATCTAATGGTATCTACTCAAGAATCCCATCTCACACCCGCGGTCTGCATCCTTTTCTCTTAAAGCTCTCCTCTCTCTCCTCTTGCAGGATTTTTACTTCTGATAGCTTTCAAACTATTAAAAAAAAATCTGGTGCCGGCAACACACTACCTTCACTTACCTCGATTTTTAAAATCAATGAAAAATTTTCAAATACAGTTAGAGATAAAAATACGTGAAATTATTAAGGAATTAATCAAATTGAATTTATATAGAAACATGTGTTTTGTTAAAAAATCTATTATATTATTATGTTAAATAATCAGTTAGTTTTATCTTCTTTTCATCACCCTCTATATCTTCTAAAAGCTTGTGTATGAGATGATATTTTTTCTAAAATCTTTAGCTTTCCAACGGTATATCATTTGTGTATATTACTGCTCTTATGTACAAAAACAAAAATTGCACTAATGTTTGTTTTTCAGTTTTCTTCTTTAGTTGTTTTTTAAATTCGCTTATTTAACATATTTACCTGTTCTTATCAGTGGTAACAATTTAATATAGTTATTTTGATAGAATCAACAAAATTAAAGGTACTTTAGAGATAGAAAATTTAAAATATCGGCATTTAAGCCCTGTCAGACATTTTAATCAAAATGAAACCTACATGATATTAAAGCCCATTAAATTATACATCGTTATAGCGAGTTTAATCAAAATCGTCGGAACTGTTTTCGAGAAAATCGAAAAAAGGTAAAAAATGCATGGTATAAAGTGCCTCTTCTGGTAAGCTCATTTTGATGAAAAAAGTTTTGTCCGTTTCCGCCCGGGAGTTACCACACACACACACACACACACACACACACACACACACACACAGAAACACACACACACACAATAGACCTTTTTGCGGGACTTGGTTATTTGGACTCAGGGGACCTTAAAACGTGTATTTCCGTTGAAAACTGGAATTCGAAAATTTTTACGATCGCAATACTTCCACTTAGTATATATAGTAAGTGAAAGTAAAAAACGAGACTTTTCGCAATGTTAAAATTTATTGTGTAAATGTGATCACCTTTTATTATTTTCTTTAATGTAGAAAATTATCCATTATCCTACTTGCTTTAGAAATTGCGATCTTGAGGACCAATCACTTTTGTTAATTGAATGTTTAACATGGAAAAAAAGTTAAAAAAAATATATTGATAAAAAAACTAGGACGGTCAATAAATATTTTTTATTTTTTTATTGTAAATAAGTATGTATTATGCTAATAACCCTATAAGGGTAGATGCATTTGTATTAATAAATAAAATGTGTTATTATTGTAATTTATAATATTTTCTCGGCACCTCTAGTTCTGTTATAATAATTCTTCAATTATTTTATGGACTAAAAGGTATATCATATGAATTTAAATATTTATTTTAAATTCTGTAATGGATGTTAAAATGAAATAAATAGAAATATAATTACGTAGGAAAAACAAAGGGAAACAGTAGAAAATAATTCTGACTATTGTATGATATTAAATATAGTTTTTTAAACAAATCATTTATAGGTTATTGCATTTTAAATAATTCATATGTTTTTTAAACTTTACAGTTTTCGTTCGATATTATTTTTCTAAACTTTCTGTAAATCAGATTTGATATTTCACTGAACACAAGCATTAGTTTATACCGAAATCCGGATAAATGTTTTAGATTTATCCAGATAGTTTAAATTATCTGTTCATACCTCAGTCGCCTGCACGGAGGGCAGTTATCCCCAAGCATATTTCTATATGACGAAATAAAGAGTTTTGAAACACGATCTGCTGTTTACATGTTTTCTTTTAATCCAATCGTATATGCAAACATCATCCAAAAATGTTATAACATACAAAGGTCTTTGTTTGGAATCAATAGAAAGCAATGTATTGAATCAGAATAAAGAGAAATGTGTGCTTATTCTGAAATTGATACAAGAGAGCTTGTCAAAGGTCTAGAACCAATAAAAAAATTTTTTTTTTAATTACATGACTATTTCTAGCCTTCTTAAAAGGCTTTAATCGGGTGCCGGTTGTACAATACATGATTGGGGCTTCCACACTTCATCCGACCTTCAGCATAAGTTTTATAATATGCGGATTACACAACTGAACGACAGCCGATACCTTGGCTAGAATCTAAGGGTCTAGAAAATAAAAAACTTAAATCAAAACTTTTCCGAATTCAACCAAAATCCCAGTGCTTGTGACATTATGAGAACTTTCTGCTTTTTACAAACTTGACTGTACACTTTTCCAAGTCCACTTCGTAGTTCGTTTGCTTACAGACTGATAAACTCAGATGCTTCCAGGTTTTGTAAATTAAAAACATATGATGCCTTCATGCAACAAAATTCACTTACGACAGTAACGCTTAATTTATATTTTCTATTTAAAATAAAATATTTATAATGAAGAAAGATATTTATAATAATTACTTCACCTAGATTTTTAGTTATGATTCTTGAAACACCTAAACGTTGAAAGTAATTGTGAGAGCAACTTATGTTAAATGATTTTTATCGGTTTCGATGTACACCTAATGCTTAATTTGTTGCATAATATTTATTCTTAAATCTCCAGTTTTACGACAATTATTCGTAATGATAAAATTATAATAAGAAAAAAGTTTAAATTTTAAAAGTAAATAAATAGAAAAATATATTTAAAGCTTCTTTTATGAAATATATATTTTACAAAAGTTCTAACATTATTTTTTCAATATCCTTAAAAAAATAAAAATATTCTTAGTGAATTTTTTAAAAAGTAAAATATCCTTAAATCTTCTGTTAAATTATAGGTAGAAATAACCGGGAGTCAGTTGTGTTAAAAATATTTTAATTTTTGCAACGTTTCGGCTCAAACATGTGAGGCAACATCGGGGTATCAATCAGTGATCCATATTGAGCATAAACTGAGTACGAGTTTAATATTTCTGCCTCTGATAATTTCACCAGCCGACCATACATCTATTAATGCTTTTCACCTTGCATTGTATTATCTTCAACCTGATAAAATGTTTCTATAATGAATACAGAACCGTTTTATATTTTATACTTTCAATGATTTAAATACTTGTTTAAACAAAGCAAAATAACTTTAGAGATAGAAATGTGAATAGTTCGTCATTTTAGCTTTATCATATCAATCCAATAATTGTATGCATTAAAATATTGGTTTGTGTCACTTTAAAATTGTAAAATTCATGGCATGAAATGGAATTATGGTAAATATATTATAAAGAAAAGACTAATGTAACAGAAATAAAGTTTATTGTGGTACGACTTTTCGTTTTTGAGATAGACCTAATGCTAAAATGTGCCTGTTGAAAACTCTTTTGCTAGAAAATTTTTACTATCAAAATAAAAATTCCCTCAGTATATATTTTTCAAAAAACTAAACAATGTGAATTTAGACAAACAATAAATTAAAATAAAAAAAAACAAAAAAACCGCAGTATTTTGGTTTATTATTTTCAATGATCATCCTTTGTAACCATCCAAAAAAAAAAAAAAAAAAATTACCCCTGCTCAAAATTTGAGGGTTTACGTTTCAAGATACATAGAATCCGAATAAAGAAAAAAAATCCGTTTGTCCGCCGTACGCCATCCGTGGCATATCTCCCAAACTACTGGACCAATTTTTTTAAAATTCGCTACAAAAATACTAGTCCATTCAACGATGATCCTAACAACTAGACGTTGATATCACCTGGTTAGTTTTAAAATGGCGGCCGATTAAAAGGATTTTATTTAATAACTGTTATTTTTGAAGATAGGAAAAAAATTATTAATGTTTTTTAACCAACAAATGCGAATAAATATAAAAAGAGAAAAAGGAAAAAAAAAAATGATATTTTTCACATAAATACGCTTATAACTAGTTATTTTCGACAATAGAGAAAAGTATGTATAGAGTTTTATAATTAGTAAAGCGCGAAAAAAAAAGAAAAGGAAAATGAAAAAAATTTAAATCTCGCATATATATATAATGCTTGTAACTACGTTATTTTTGAAGACAGAAAAAAAATCATTATTGTTTTTTAACAAAAAAAAAAAAAATGAAACGCGAATAATTATGTAAAAGAATGTCCTAAATTGGACAGATTGAAAAAAAATTATACAAAAGAGAAAAAAGAAAAGAAAAAAAATTGGAAAATTGAAATCTCGCTTATATATACAACAAAAAACGCGAAAAATTATATAAAAGAATGTCCTAAATTGACAGATTGTAATATTATTCAATAAAAAAAAAAAAAAAAAATTATACAAAAGAGAAAGAAAAACAATTGGAAAATTGAAATCTCGCTTATATTTACCCTTGTAACTACGTTATTTTCGAAGATAGGAAACAAATCATAATTGTTTTTTAGCAAAAAAAAAAAAAAACGCGAATAATTATATAAAAGAATGTCCTAAATTGGACAGATTGTAATATTACTCAATAAAAAAAAAAAAAAAAAAAAAGTAAATAAAAAAAAAAATTATACAAAAGAAAAGAAAAAAAATTGGAAAATTGAAATCTCGCTTATATATACGCTTGTAACTACGTTATTTTCGAAGATAGAAAACAAATCATAATTGTTTGTTGATAATTGTATAAAACAAAAAAAAAAAAAAGAAAAGAAAAAAAAATTGATATTTTTCACATAAATACGCTTATAACTCAGTTATTTTTGAAGATAGAGAAAAGTGTGTAGAGAGTTTTAGAATCAGTGAAGCGCGATAAATAAGAAAAAAAAAAGTATTACATGTCAAGTATACAATGAAAATTTATTAGCATGAAAACAATTATCTTGAACTGATGATTTACGTTATTACACTCGGTAACGACTAACTAAACTTTGCCATTCACAAGTAGATAGAAAATCGGGGTTCCAGGAGATCCCAGTATTAATCTTAAAAATAATTTTGGACCAAATGAAAAAAGTATCATTGAATTTGGTTTACCACTAGCTTAGATATTGCGTTTTGAACTCAGTGGTAGTGTTATGATACGATGCTTTGAATTAGTGCTTTTCATATTACTTAATTGCTTATCAACAGCATTATAAACAGTTATACCCCAATATTGTTATTTGGAAGTAATTAACCATTGTGTAGTAATTTGCAGCGTTTTAACCTTGTAACGTTCTAAGGGAGTGGCGTGGACTACAGGGTAGAGGTAGCTGTTTTCCAGGTCTGAGGAAGTCTAGCTAAGGAAGAACTGTATGTTATGTTATTTCAGCCCTGGAGTGACCTTAGGGTATTGAGACCTTCATCGGTACTTCTAGCCTCTATAATGTTGAGAAAACTTGGCAGCTGAGCGTCATCATAAGATAAATCTCCTCCTTGCACGGCCGTTGACCGTTAAACAGTAGTACTAGTCACTTATATTACTGAACCTAAAACCCTTCATGAGTTGTAGAGGTACAGAGTAATCGACATATAATTTACTTAGTACATATTTGACTGATTCATTCAATTATATTCTCCTCATAGTGGCGCGACAGGCCGCGTAGGCCCTTGGCCTCGTGGTTAATCTCCTGGGAGACTACACTCACGTTTCTCGATGCATGTTTTTAGGGTTGGGTCATCAATCCCTTCGCCTAATTTTGTGAGTGGCCACCATTTGGTTGAGGGGTCTTACCCGAGTATGTAATGTAATGGGTATGTAGAGGCTGTGAGTTAATCCCCAATTAATTATATTCAGGTGAATTTAAAAATATAGTATCTAATGTTAGATGGTTATAACGAAAGATATTTATTGAGAAATCATAGTAACTGATGATTATAATTAATAAACGTTTGGTGTAGTGGTAGAGCATTAAAATAATGTTCTCCAGGTCCCAAGTTCGAACCACGTCTGTAGCAGAATAATTATTTATTCTTCGATTTCAGTCGTGAGTAAAATGGGCTTCTCGGTCCTGGGGAAGAGGTATACTCCGGGGAAAAAAATCTGGTGGCTAATCTTGTGATCTAGAGCTGATTATCTTGTACGGCCATCAGGGCAGAACAATTAGAAATCTCAATATAAGTTTTGTCAATATGTTTATAAAAAAAAACTCAAATTATTGAAGTAAAAGTCGAATATTGCTGAAATGGACGGTATTACTTAGACCCTAGAGAGGCGAACCCTTGACGACAGCTGGTGAAGAAGGTTTAATACGACGGCTGCATATTGGCCTCCCACCTTCATCCTGTATTCAGTCCTCCTCTTGGAGTGTGAAGCCTTATTTACACCGTTTGGTCTTTTATCTTATTCAGTGTTACGGCTAAGTATGACTCCCTGGGTTTATTTTAGAGGCGACATGTGTCTTTGTAGTATACTTTTTCGTTTTGTTCAGTTGTGCAATCTTTCCAAATTATTCATAAAAAACGGGTCGCAATAAATTTTCGATGTCATAAAGTCTGCATCTAGGACAGATAATATGTTTTGATTTAGTATATTAATATTAAAAAAACACCTTATTATTATATGTATTTTCTTATTAATAAAAACCGTATTGAAAAAAATATATAATGCACTAGCTGCAAATGTCATTGGCAGTTTTTCTTTTTTATTTATTCAGACATATAACAGTTTGTCTGAAATGGAAAAAAAATAATACTATAAGATCACATTCATACAATTATTAAAATGTGAAAAAAAGTAAAGTCAAATTATATATTCAAAAATAAATAAATGTATATAATACAGAAGTATGAATAAAATAATTTCAGGGAATAAAAAAATGCAAGAGGCAGTCCTTTGCCAATTTAAAAATTGTTGTAAAACGTGGTCCTTTTCAAAAACTATTGGAACAATTACCTCAGGAGTCCTGAAGTATTTCAAGAGCAGTATGTACTGCATTCAATTTCTCCCTTAATACGTACTACTCGTGGCTCTCCACTAATATGTGTTAATTGTTTCTAGGGCATTACATCTCAACCATGTAGACTTCTAAGCAACGGGAAAGATAGCCATAGGGAGTTCTGGATTCTCAATCCTTAGGCGACATGATATTATTTCCTCAATTATCAACTTCCTATTGCTTATCTTCCAGTTCGTAATATTACATCTTATTTGTTGTAGTTTTGAAAAAAAAAACTGTCTCCAGGCCTCAGTTCCTCATTTTTGTCAACCCCTTTCTTTTCTCTCTACAAGATCCGATTTGTGAAATTCCGAAGTGTTCTATCAAATTCTGTATGTGACAGATAATTTACAGTTCATATCAAGTTTCACCATTATTTGATCGAACCTCGAGTTACTATACATAAATTTCGTTAGTGTAATTTTTTTTCCGAAGCGAAGTAAATGATCAGCCTAGCTATGACGCATTTTTACCAACATTAAATTAGATCTTTAAAAAACACTCATATGAAAATTAATTGTCAAAATTTTCTTAAAAAATGATTGGATTCCCATTTTTTGAATAATTACTATGAAAAATATTAGGGATAGAAAGATTTTACTCCTCATAAAAATTATTTAATTAAAAATCTAAGCAAACACCCGTACATACTTTAGTCATTGTTTTTTATTTTAATATTTTTGAGACTTTAAAATGGATTGAATCAGTATGATAATAAATTATATTAACCTGTTTTAACTTCTTGCTTGGCCCAAGTTCTGGGATTAACACTCATGGTTTCCAGAGATCTGTTTGATCGTTTTGATACTGCTTGCTAGGCTTTATTAAACATACAAGTATACCTTCTCTACTCATCTACTAGAAGAGGGTATTGATGGTAATAATTTTATATAGTAGGTCTCTGGACTCTTCATTTGGTATTACTCTCCCGCATTACAGTTCAATGTTGCGGGTCATGTATCAAGTAGCGCTTCCTGTTACCTCTAAGTTATTAGTAACATTATCATAAATAAATACGTATATAAACATCACTTGTCTTAAATTGAAATTATGTTAAATGAGAATTCTATTAGGGGTACAATAACGAGAACCCTATAATATAGTAAAACTTAATTAAAGTGTTTTGATGACTTCACCCCTAATTAACTTATCTTCAATATCTTTTAAATTGATCAATTATCTGAGAGAAACTAATTACTATAATACAGTGTGATATTCATCTGATGTCAATGTACCCCTGGGGTAGAGGCAAAAGAAAAAGTAAATAAATATTATAACATAAGTTCATAAGGTATACATTTTTAACCAGTCGCCATAATTTTATTATTTATTTTTATGACTTTTTCTTTCAAGTATACATTTCCTATATATTATTTTTTCCATTATCAACCTCTGCCTCAAGAGTCTTGTCTGATGTTTATCATTGTTCGGCTACATGGTTCAGTCGCGCGCGCTTTTCTGCTGAACGCTAATAAAATGCCATAAAAAAAATAATAATTTTTTGTGACAAGTTAAAAATTATTAACTATACATTTCAACACGTTCACACCGCCCTGACCCACCGGTGTGTCACACTTGAATGTTCCGTCGGTTATGGTGTAATATTTATTATTTGATTTTGTTATTTTTATTTTTTTCTATTCGGAAGAAATCAGGCAAAGATCTAGGACTCACCTGATTTTATTTCACTATTCTTGACGTTTTGGTTATTTTTTTACAACAAATGACAAAGTTTAATGAATAATGGAGGTGACACAGAACCGTTCCAGTACCAGGACTCTAAAGATCTGTAAAATTCCCTAAAACGTGGATAGATCTTTTTAATTTCATCGAAATATTAAAAAACAAAAACAAATCTTGGCCCATAAATCTTCTAAATCAGATATGATGATATTTTACATTATTTATTTTACTAAATCCTTAATTGAAAAACATTAAAAAAAAATATCTATTCATTTGTTTGACAAATACAAAAAGATCAATTAGTTGGAAAACATTTATCATTTAAAGAATATCTACTTGATTGTCTATCTATTTTTTTTATTGTGATCAAAACCTGTCAACTGCATTGATATTTCAAACCGATACTAAACAAGAACTCTTTTTGAAGGGTTAATTAAAAGGAATAGAAAATAAAAACGGATAATCTTTGAGAAACAAAATCTCCAAAATGGATTTTATACTAAATCAAGATAGGTATCACTTGTAGCTGGGTGGCTAGCGTAACAGCCCTCCCATGCCAAAGGGCACGGGTTTAAATCCGCAGGTGGTCCTAGGATTTATTAATGGGAGTAAAAAAACCTTAGTTACGCCGTCCTTCGGAGGGGACGTTAAAGGTGGTCCCGACCCTGTGCGATGTCAGGTACTCGTTAAAGATCCCTATCCTAATAAAACCTGGATAGGAAAAATTTAGGACTCCCACTGTAGCATCGCCGATTAGCCATAGTAGCATAAAGTGACGTTAAGTAAATAAATAAATAATAAATCAAGATGTAACTAACTCTTAAAAACGACTTTATTTATAAAAATTTTAAATTAAAAAAAATACTACATTCTGTAATGTAATTAGATTTATTTGTATTGAAATGGGTATTAATAATAACGAGTATTGATTATCAAATAGATACAAAGATCTGATCCGACTTAAAGTATGGATGCATATTTCAAGCATATTTTAAATATTTGTTTTCGTGATTCCAATTGTGTAAGTCTCTCCTTTGCTAATATGATCAAAATTACCAATATAATAATAATAATAATATGGTCACTATCAATCTTTCGAGTAATTTTAAACAAAAAGTTAAAATCGAACGAGGACCGTAAAAATGCGTAATACACAACAATTTTTTTTTCTCTATGATCTCTCATGAGAAGTACAATTATAATACCCCTACATACACAGATGTTTAATATATAAACATACATATACTACTATCGTTCTATTCACTACGTTTTATAAATAATGTCTGTATAGTCGTATGTCGCACAAGATTGAAATTTACTACATTTATAAATTTTATTTTTTTTTTTTTTTTATTTTTTTTTTTATTCGTATATATTACAATTTGTCATAATAGACAATAATAATAGTGCTACAGGATCTCATTCATACAATATTTACAATATAAAAAAAAGGAAAGTCAAATTACATAAAATAAATAAACAAAATCTATAGACAAATAAATACAGATAAATGAAGTTAACAAATAAATAAACAAACATGTCTCATTCATACCTATGTACAAATTTACAATCAGCTCGGGAACCCCGGACGGGCTTGTCCCCCACTTGTGGAAGGACAAGCGAGCCCAAAGGATCCCAGCGCCTCCCTCTCAGCCGCATCACTGGTGAAGCCACGGAAGCTAAGTGAGGCGCCACAGCCACAATCACACCGCACATGAGAGGAGAATCTGACCATGTCAGAACTCCAGAATAGATGTTTACAATATTCTCGGGGCCACTGCCGTTTCAACCTTCTAGGAGGGTTGTATGGATGAGTGGAGCTGGATAGGGATTGTGCTAGAGATTAGGATGAGAATGAGGTTCTGGTGGAATTTGGAAAATTTAGATGGAATCATCTGAAATAAATGGGAACATTAAGGTGTGGGCAATATATTTTTGGAAAACAAAAAAACATTTACTATTATTGGGGGGGATTTTGGGAAAAAAAGGATTGAATTTTTGAGTTAAACCTTTAGCGCCCCCCACTTTTCAAGCCCCGGGGGTCCAATTGGCTTCATTTTTGTCTTGTAAAAAAAATTTTTTTTGGGTCCCTTTTTTTAATTTTTTTTTTTTAGTAGTCTGTAAACTGTCCTTCGTCGTTGTTTCTTTTCGTTAATTTTGGTAGGGGGTTCCACTAAATTTTTTGGGCTAGTTTTAAGCCAAGATACCACTTGTCTGGAAGAAGGGCTTAGGAAAATTTAAAATGGGAAACCTTTTTACAATTTTTTCGAATAAAGGGGACGGGGGCATTTGCTTTCAAAACCCTTTTAAAAACGCCAACATTTTTCCAGTCCCGATAAAAAAAAGGGGGTTTTTGGGAGGTTTAAAAGGGTCTAAATTTTAAAAAAAATTGGGGGGAAAGTGGCGGGGTATCTCAAATGTTGCCAAAAAGGGGTTTAGGATGATTAGGAATTTTACATGTAAAATGTAGAGGGTGGGGGCCCCAAAAAGCTGCCTTGAGGAACACCGGGGCCCCCAAAGGGATAAAAAAAAAGAAAAAATTTTCACCACAGCAATCGGGGAAAACTTTGAAGATAATCGTAAAATAGGGAAAAAAGGGGGAAAAACGTTTTTTTCTTGGGAAAAAATTTCCTTTGGGCCTACCCGTCAAAGGGTTGCGCTATTCCAGAAACCACCCCAAAAAATACTCTTTTTTTCAAGGGGGGGGGGAAATATGGTCACAACTCGGGGGAGTGGATGATGAGCACGGGGAAACCCCAAACTGATGGGAAGGGTTTGTGATTTTAAAATTGGGGGGGTTTTTTTTTTGAAGGGGGTTTTTTTAAAAAAAATTTTTATAGGGGGATAACTAATGGCCCTTTAAAAAAGTGTTTTCGGGGAAGGGGGTTTTTTTTTTTAGGGGAGAAGATTTTTGGGAAATTTTTCCCCAAAAAAGGAAAATAGGTGTGCCCTAGGATCAAATTTTTAGTATTTGGGTTTGGGGAAAAAATACTTTCTGCGGAAGTTTTTGGGGATTGGGGGGGAAAGGGGAAAAAAGGGCCGGGGAATTTTTTGGGGGGCATTTTTTGGGGAAAAAAATTTTAAAACCCAAGGGATTAAAAACTTTAGGAGGTAGGGGAAAAAAGGGTTTTTGACAAAAGAAAAACTTTACGCTTTCGGTAGATTGCTTTGGGGGGCCCGGGGGGAAATGAACTTTGGAAGGTGTGGGGGAAAATTTCCCCCTTATTTTTATCAGACGGGACCCAGAGTCATCACCAAACCCCGGGGGAGGAGGGAAAATTGAGGGGATTTTAAAATCTTCTTCGTGACATTCCACGGGGAAATTTTCACTAGCGACAAAAAGGGGGAAAGGGGGAATTAAAGGAAGGGGGAAGGGGAAAGGGGCCAAATCCTTTTTAAAATTTTTCCCACAAAGAATTTTTAAGGGGCGGGTCTTTGGGGGGGGTGCCTCCAAAAAAAACGGCCGGGTTTGCAGGGGTTACTAAAAAGGGGTTTTTTCAAAGGGGTTTTGGGGGGAAAAAAAGGAAGGGGGTTTAAAAGGGGGGTGCTTAAGAGGGGCAGTCCAACAGTTTTCTGAAGGGGTGGTAAAAAGTAAAACGGAACGTCAAGGTTTTGGGTTTTGGGGGGTTTTTGGGGGTTAAAAATTTTGGGGCGGGTTTGGGGAAATAGGTTTCCATTAAAGGGGCCCCGGATAAAAGGGGGGTAGGTTTTGGGGTTGAGTAGAGATACTTTTGGGGTCATTTTAGGGGCTAGGATTTTTTTCATCAGTCGATTTTTCAGGTAAGTTGGGGGAGCCCCAATCCCTGTGAATGAAGAAAAAAGGATTCAGATTACTTTTTGGGGTGGGGTTTGGGCCCTGGTAAAAAAAGGGGGGGGAAAATTAAAAAAGGGGGTTGATGGGAACAGCAAATTTCGCCACAGAATTCTTTCTCAACCCCCCCGGTTTGGGTTGGCATTTAAAATCTGCACCCAGAATGAAATATTTCCAAAGGGGTTTTTGAAAGGGAAAAAAATTTGTTTAGAAAAGGGTTTTGGGGGGCAATATGCTGATTTAAGGGGTTCCCGGGGAAAAGGGAAAAAAATTTTGGGTTACTATGGCTGGGGTTTTTTTAAAACATAGGGGGAAATGGATAAGTGATAAAGGGGGGCTGGTGCACAATGACACATCCGCAGGGGTTTGGGCCCTTGGGGGTCCGTACGGTATTTTTCTTTTGGGGTATTTGGGAAAAATTTTTTTGGTTATCTTTTCAGGGAAAAATGCGGGGCAACTTCTTCTTCAAAAACTTAAGTTGCAGAAAAGGGTTTTAACCCCCCGCTTTTCCTTTGAGAAGGGGAAAAGGGTTAGGTGAAGTCCTTTTTAAAATTTTTTTAAAAGGGAAAGGGGAAAAATTTTTTTTACTAGTTAGTAATATGATATTAGCGGCTAAAAGGGGGGTTTGTTTTCCCGTGAGGGGATGTCATCAAATTTAAAGGGGCCCGAGACTTTTTTTGGGGGGGGGGAAAAAAATTTTATGCGGATGGGGGTTTTTGGGGGGGGAAAAATTTTGGGGGAAACGGGGTTTTGGGAAATTTTTAAGGGTTTTGAATTTTGGGGGTTTTTTCCCCTTGGCCTGGGGCCCCTTTGGTTTTGGGGGTTTTCCCCCCCCCAATAAAAGGGGGGAAATGTAACGGGGAAACAATTTTTTTGGGGTTGCTTCCTCTTCGATCGGTCAGCGGGGTTTTTTCCCAAATTTTGAGGTTTTTTGGGATTTCTTTTGAGGGTTTTGGAAAATTGGGGATCCTTGACACCCGGGGGCCCCTTTAGGCACCCCAAAAACCCGGGGGTATTTGGGTTTTTTAGATGCCACAGTATTAAATTTTTAATATTTTTAAAAAATTTGGGGGAGGTTTGGGGGTTTTTTGGGTTTTGGGAAATTCCCATTGCTTTTTAAATTGAAGGATTAAAGGGTTTCGGTGTAAAAAACGGCGATTCTTCAGATAATCCTTGTGATGATGTGCTAGGCTGTGGTTCAGATCCTAAAGAGGTAGCTGAAGCAGTCGCTGGTGGAATCATTTTTTTATTATTATCACGGCGAGGTCTCTGTTTTGTGGAAGACGAGTTTGAACCTGCAGATCTAGATCTTTTACTTGTAACTTTCGAGGACATCACTTGATGAAAATATCGCATTGATTAAAAAAAATAAATAGGAATAAATATATAATGGAATGAGAAATAAGAAGGAAAAAAAATAAATAAAAGAAAGATAAGGAAAATAAAAGCAAGCCCGAGCTTGCCGAGCTAGCGGCAATCAGCTGATCAGTGACCCTCCTTTCACTTTTTCGTGATTGTACAAAGTAAATTATAACTTTGCTTACCGAAATTTCTCCAATATTCACTGCTGTAGTATTCCTGAGGTCTAGTGATGTTTTCCAGACTGAACTCAAGCGAATTCCTACTGAAAAAAGCAAAAATCTGAGAGACGAAGTAACGAATGACTGTTATCATCGAGCGCATCAGCTGATCTACATTCATAAATTAGTATGTCTTTTTTTAACTTTTATTTATGTGCTCAATACTCAGTTTTTGTACTTTTTACTTTCACTTACTATAGATAGATAGATAGAAAATAATTATTATTCTGGGACTGGGTCCCTTCAGAATAACAGCTTTGCACAGTTTTAAATATACAATATGTCTGGCCAACAGACAAGATGAACATGAATTAACTACTATTTACAATAATTGATTAATTTGTATACAACACAAAATAAATAAATAAAAAACAATCTTCAGAAGCTAATTTATGTTAAAAAAAAAGAAATATATGAGTTGATAACTGAATCCAAATTAAAAAAGAAACAAAAAAAAAATTAAATAAAACAAAAATAATTAGTAACATTGTACTAATACTTAGTATTCTTAAAATAAACATTAACTCTGAAATAATAAAGGATCTATATTAGACCAAGAATTAATGAAAGATAATACCATTAAAACATAAATAAAAATTAAAAAATACAAATATAAGAAATGAAATCTTCTAGAAAAAAAAAATAACGATCTAAAAAACTAAACAAATACTGTAAAGATTGAACCGAAGGAAAAAAAAAATATAAAAATATATTTCATATTTAAAATATATGTCAGGCAGCATATATAGCAAGGGAAAGTATTGCGATCCTAAATATTTTCGAATTTCTGTTTTCAACGGAAGTGCACATTTTAGATCCCTTGAGTCCAAATAAACAAGTCCCGCATAAAGGTCTGTGAGTGTGGTAACTCCCGGGTGAAAACGGTAAGTTCTATGAAACTGAAATTTCATATTTAAGACAATTTATATACCCGAGACGTGACAAAAGCTTTTGCATCAAAATTAGCCTACAGAAAGGCACTTCATAGCATGCATTTTGCACCTTTTTTGATTTTCTCGAAAACGGTTCCGACGATTTTGATTAAACTCGCTAATCGATGTAAAATTTAATGAGCTTTTGATATCATGTAGGTTTTTATTCTGATTAAGATGGTCTGACGGGGCTTAAATGCCGACATTTTAATTTTCTTCCCCTAAAGCACCTTTTTTTTTGTAGATTCTATAAAAAATATCTATATTACTTGTTACCACTGATTAAAAACAGGTAAATATATAAATTGAATGAATTCGATACTCAACTAAAGGAGAAAACAGAAAAAATATTTTTTATAGCAATTTTTCGTTTTTGAACATAAGAGCAGCAATATACATGTATGATATACCGTTTGAAAGCTAAAGATTTTAGAAAAAATATTATCTCATACCAAGCTTTTAAAAGTTAATAGAGAGTGATGAAATGAACATAAAACTAACTGATTATTTTAGATAATAATATAATATATTTTTTAATAAAACACATGTTTCTATATAAATTCAATTTATATAATTAATTATTTAATAGTTTCACGTATTTTATCTATAACTGTATTTGAAAATTCTTTCATTGATTTTAAAAATGGAGGTAAGTGAAAGTCGTGTGTTGCCCGCACCAGATTTTTTAGTTATTTTTAGGGTACTGAAGGTTCCGGAATATTTCTTTTTTTTCTTAAATGATAAAGAAAAATCTCTTTCTTCATAAAATGATTTGCCTACTTCATTGAAATTTCGAAGTCATACATGACCGATTTATGTGTTATTATTCAATATATTTATTCTGTTATTTATTATGAAAACCGATGATATAAATGGTGCGTTTCAATGAAGGTAGGAACGTCTATAAATTTTAGTTATGTTGCAGTAACGTAGAGCAGTTGGCGCTTTGTATTAGTGCGGAAAAGGGAAGTTTCCTTGCGCGGTGGAGTACATTAGCAACTTTACCTACAGGAATCATTTGAAGGATGTAGCTCAGCTGGTAATAGCCATTCATTCTTGAAACGGGAACTCTATGTCGGAATAATGTTCTACACCGGTCGAAAAGTCATTAGCCAACTCGTCAGATATTAACTTGTGTGTTGAATTAGAAAGTTCTAAACGAATTCAATGACAAGCTTCGAGGTCCTTACTCAACAAATGTATTTTTCACTCAAAATAAATTACATACATACAAATTTATATAGGCACACAGCCTCATTTATTTTATCATATTATCATGCATTTTCTGAAAAATTTTAATTTGAGTCACCTCGTTATTTTGTGTAATTAATTGGCTCAGGTTGTTGTCATAATCATTTTTATAAAATGTATATAGTTTGAGGTATGTGGCCACTTGTAAAATTTTTTTTATTATTATTTTTTTTTTTATTTATTCCTATATATTACAATTTGTCATAATAGACAATAATAATAGTGCTACAGGATCTCATTCATACAATATTTACAATATAAACAAAAGGAAAGTCAAATTACATAAAATAAAATCAAAATAAATAAACGTATACAATAACAAAATTAAGTAGACAAAATAAATTGTAAAATATTGAAAAATAAATACCTTGATAATAAAATTATTGTGTAGGTTTTTGATTTAGATTTTTCCTACTGCTATAAACATACCTTAAGCTACAATAAACATTAACCCCTGTAAATATCACGTAAAAGAAACATGTAATTGGTGCAATTACCATAACAGTGTTTTTTTGAGGCATGTGGTCACTTATATTGAAAAATAAATATCTTAATGTTAATCTATTTTTATAATTTTTTTTGCTCAATCTATAATCGTTTTATTTTATTTATTATACATTTTTTTTACAACTGTGATGCAGATAACAATCAGTGAATGTCAAGTAAAGTTTTTGTGACATGATTTCTAATACATATTCATGTTATGAGGTCCTCATCTAACTTCTTTTCAGCCTTTCGCTAGTGTTTTCATGTATGTTGGTAGCGGACATGCATTATATTGATGGTATGGCCATGTAAGTTGTCGTTAAAACTTTTTAGAGGTCAGAATCTGTTCGCTTACTGTTGACATGCTAAGGTTTGCATGTAGAGCCAACTTGCTAAAGTACCTTTTTTTTTTTTATTACTTTTTGTTAGCATCTAACTCATCTTTGCAGGCAACACGGGTGTTTCTTGGGACAGGAGAAGAGAGGGGGTTTTATGCCGAGTAAAAAAACCCCCCTTAATAATAATAATAATAATAATAGGCTTAGCGAACCCGAAGGTTCGATGCCGTTACCACCAAATTCCGCCTACACAGACTCGTCCAATGTTCCAATGTTTAAGCTCAAGCCCCCGAGATCAGCCTTAACGCAATCCTCCCATCGACGCTTCGGCCTACCTTTCGGAAAGCCTACCAGTCGGATCAGCGAAAACCAACTTTCTCGGAATCCACTCCTCATCGTGCCCAGAGCCCAACAACTTTACTCACCCATTAGAGTCTCCGCGATGCTATCAAAATACCTTGAATGAGGAAAATATATATATATTTTTCTTTGTTAGTTTACGTCGTCTAGTGTTTCTATTCAATAGTGCAGGGATTAGCCAGATAAGAGCGCCCCCTTGCCCTCAAGCCAGTACCGATCGCACTAGTAAGCTTTCATTAAGATCACACTTTTCTCGATTGGCGCCTTCAAACAATTTTTTCGATCAGGACTTCGTCTCGTCTTCTTGAAGATCACGGTCCTTCCAGAGTCGCCTACCCGTCGTGCAGAACTGAAGAATTTATGGACAGTTAACTATCCTTGATAATTTTTTTTCTCACTATATTTGTTCATTTTTTCTTACCATTCTTAATAATACTAACACACTAATCCAATTTTCGTAACTTATTTTTTTACAGTTTGATTAATCGGAGATTTTTTTTTTACTTTTTTTATAAATCAAATGATTTTTATTTACTGTTAATTTTCCTCATTTTTTTACTAAACTTTTATTTATTTTGTTTCCTTTCAATTTTATCTTTTTTTATTTTAATATATATTTTTTTTTTTTTAATGTTAAGTACTCAAGACCAGCTCTTTTCGAAACGGGATCGAGTCTACGTTGGCCTATCTTTCTTTTATTTTGTTTTAACGTCACTCATCCCAAAAATCATCATATAAAATATCATTGGATGTAAGTTTGCAGAAAGAATATTTTTATATTTTAAAGTTAGTCATAACTAACATATTTGTGACCTTATTGAACATAGCTTATCTATTACTGGAGATTCACGTTTAACAAAGTACTAAAACGCAATTTTTTTTAATAAGTTTTTTTATCTCCATGAAAAAACAGGACTAAAAATTACTGTTATTTCATGTTCTTGGATAAAAGCTCTAAATGAATAACGCGTCAGTTACTGCATTTCTAGAAATGATGACATAAATTCTCACTGTAGACTAAAACCGTTGGTATGTAAAGTTAACTTAGGGCGTGAGGTGAGGTATGATCTCACTCTGGGGCTTTTAGTATGCATGGATTATGTTCTTACCCTATCCCTACGTTAAATCAGAATTTATTACTATTTAAATAATTTGATATTTATAAAAATAATAGGTATAATAAAAGAGATCAGAAAAAAATAATAATAAAAAAAAATATTAAAGTGATAATTACGTTCTCTAACAAATTATTTTCCCATCTGCAGAATTTTAAAAACTGAACGAAGCTACAAAAAAAAAAAAAAAAAAAAAAAAAAAATACGAAGGATCAACAATAGTTTTAGAAAATATTTTTGTTAGCTTCCGTTGTGCTTATATGCTTCAAACAGTTTTTATTATACATGTTACTATTAATAAGTCTATAAATAATTGCACTACGAGGAGAAAAGTGATGTATTTGAAAATATTGAAAAAGGCTAATAAAAAGTCCTTATATTAAAAAACATACCTAAATATATCAGAACTCGGAACATCAAAGTATTTATTTTTGAGAATTATATAATAACAGAATAACAAAACTATTTAATTATTTACTACAAAACCATTTATGTAAGATTTTTAGTTTATGATATTCAGTGATTGTTTATGAACATATACTTGTTAATTATATGTTAAAGAAAGTCTGTGATAGATCTAGGATTTTAATTTAGATCCTTTATCATGGTAGACTAGCCCACTTGCCACACAGCCACGGGACATAGATATATGTATACACATAGATGTTTTCAACAATAAGGTATTACGTAAAATATTTGGTCCGAATGGGGATGAGGTCATTGAGAAATTTAGAAGGTTACGGTTAAGGTTAGGAAAGTCTGGTGGACCCGAAATGGCGAAGGCACTTTGAGTACTATCGAAAAAGCCTAGGACGAGAAGAGGATAAGAGCTGATTGTCAATACAATGTAATAAAACCCATTCATAATAAAGGATCTCAGGCCGAATACTCCCGGCTTCAAACTTTCCAGATTCAATTCAAATTCCAAACAGGAAGATAGTTTGTGCCCACTGTTATTCCTAATATACATTGATTAAGTGGCGCTTACATAAAAATGGCGGTCATTGGACGAATCGTGTTGAAAACATATATTTTGGTGTCGGCATTGAACCTTTGGGTTCGCTAAGCCTATCATCATTATTATTAACGGCAAATAAAATAGTCTATTACGTTACAATTTGTATATTGAAAAGAGGTATATACAAATATGGGCTTTTCTAAATTGAAAAACAAACCTTTCCCCGTCAGACTGTTGTGTGGTTAAAATAAGAATGACGAAAAAAAGTGAAAACTTATCACCTGGTTGCTACCTTCGCTTCGGCTTCACGAGATTTTCTTAATTTCTTGAATAGAAGATTATTTCACATAAAAAGAGGTGGGATAGTGTTTTTTTCGTTTAAAAACAACTCACAACAAAAAGTTCACACTGACGCTATATAACATATGTTTTTAGCAATATAAAACCCTAGCACATTATAGAAAACAAAAGAACATCTGTTATCTTGATGACAATTAATAAAATTAAAATTAATTGTAAATTAGAGCTTGAACAGCGTAATTAACCATTTGAAATGATAGTACTTAAATATATATAAACTTTAGCGTAAACAATCGAAAAAATTCCCGAAAATGATTTAAATATTGCGTTTACTTAACAATTTTTTCCGGTTGTGGAAATGAGTGAAAAACCTATTAGTCAGGCATTAATTTTTTTTTTTTTTTGGAGGATTTTTTTTAGTTTCGTTGAAGCAGAGGAG